>OY723395.1:26322575-26396035 GCA_963210295.1 Ophion ellenae
AAAAAAGGGTTGATGTTGCCGGAATTTTTTACTTATATTTGGGGTCTTAAAAAATACTAAACTAAAGGAGGACGGTGATGAGCCGAGAAAAAGTCGTTCTTTCCTATTTTTTTTTTGTATACTGGATTATTCATTTGGGATTTGGAAAAAAAATATGTTATTAAGCATACATTAAACTTCACTCGAGTAAAATTCTACTTAAAAAAAATTAAAAATCGACCATTTTATTGAGGTATAATAGAGCCTCTGTATGAAAATGTGGTCCAACGGCGGGATCGATAACTCGACAACGGTTGGTCTGAAAAATAAAAATAAAAAGAATTGATATTCTATATAAATGTAATTTTCCTTGTACGTAGGCGTCTTTAAAAAAAAGTCAAATTTCCCAAAATGGCGGGTGTTGAAAGAGAGTAATTTTTCCAAAAATTTTACTCATTTTCGGGGGCATAAAAAATGTTAAATTAAAAAAAAATAACAGCTCGGTGCAACGATAGCTACTGCAGTTACGAATATTTTGTGTTTTTTTCTTTTTAAATTGAAAATCGGACAATTTAAGCTAGAGTTATGATTCCGGCCAGGTCGAGAAAAGTCGTTTCGAGAGAAACGCGATTAAAAGTTTCACTATACCTAAATCGTTATTCCACCTGCTCTCACTAAATTGGTCAATTTTCAATATTTTAGCTTGATTTTTTTACACATTCTCGAATATGTAAACCTTGACAAAATTTCAAAAACATCGATTTTTTTACCCGTCAAAGTGGTGTCCCGCCTTAAGGGGCTATACCAAATTTGGGTGATTTTCGGAAATTTTTGGAAGATAAGTACTCAATTAAATGTTTCGGAAAATTGAGAATATATTTGGCTCAATATTTTAGCTTGAACTTTTTTTACATATCGATTTTCAATATTTTAGTTTGAACTTTTTTTACATATCCTCGAATGTGTAAACATTGACAAAAAATGTTTGAAATCGATTTTTTCACCCGTCACAGTGGTGTCCCGCCTTAAGGGGATATACAAAATTGGCGTGATTTTCGAAAATCTTTGGAAGAAAAGTACTCAATTAAATCTTTCGGAAAATGAAGAAAATATTTGGCTATATTTGACCTACATTGCATAATTTTCTCATAGAAAAATACTGAGATCCAAGCGACTTATGCGCTGCCTTCGGAGGCGCCAAAAAAAAGTTCCTCCACTGCTGACATGATTCCGGCCGATTGAGTAGGTAAAACCGAAAAAGGAAAAGATGTCGTTAAACTGGAAGGTATTTCCTGTACAATGACGTAGGATTTTAGAAAAACATCAAAATATAACAAAATGGCGTAGTTATGAAAAAACGTCTGTTTTCTTGCCTATAAAATGGTCGTTTTTTCAATGCCAAATCGTCAATTTGTATCCAATCAAAAATATCCTACGTCATTGTAGAGTCAATATATTCAAGAGTATTCAGTTCAAATTTCAAGTCAATCGGATAATTGCTCTTTGAGTTACAATGTCAGCAAATTTGAAAAATGTCATTTCGAGAAAAACGCGTTTAAACATTTAACTATCGATGTTTGCAAAATGAAATCACATTGATACAAATGATATAAATGATAATGATATTCATGAAAGTATAACCTGTCGAAAAAGGCAAAGAAATCGATTTTTTTATGTGTCACACTGGTATAGCCCCTTACGGTTAAGGGGGGATTGTCTTTTTTTTTCGCAAAATTTACCGCTTTTTGGGAATTTTTTTGTGAAGAAAGTATACAACGGAAAACTTGTGAAACTTGGCATATAGTTTTATTGATCTGTTTACTACATACAAAAAGATGTTTAAACAATTTCATCAAAAAATCCGCCTCCCACCCCCCTCGACGCGCGATGGTCCTTTTTTGATGGTGTGCACGATTACAGCCTTCACGTTCATCCTGCAACAAAAACCCAAAAAGCATTTTACTTTAGACACATATAGCTATCGTTCGATGAAGGGAAAAAAAATTGACGATTTGGTGACGTTTTGAACTTGAAGTATCGATTTTTCGAAAAAAATTGATCGATTTTTTGTTATAAATAAAAAACTATTAAACGTATTGCTTTTTTGCTTCATCAAACGATAAAAGGATGTCAGCTGAGCATTCTGTCCAAATTTGAAGGCAATCGGTTGAATAGTTTTTGAGAAATCGTGCACACCATCAAAAAAGGACCATCGCGCGTCGAGGGGGGTGGGAGGCGGATTTTTTGATGAAATTGTTTAAAATTTGTTTGTATGTAGTAAACAGATCAATAAAACTATATGCCAAGTTTCACAAGTTTTCCGTTGTATACTTTCTTCACAAAAAAACTCCCAAAAAGCGGTAAATTTTGCGAAAAAAAAAGACAATCCCCCCTTAACATTGTAAACATATTTGTCAAAAAAAAAGAATATTCAAGCGCTCCGATCCGTATTCCCGATGTACCCATATGTACCCCAATGTACCCCAATGTCGTATATTTGTACCAGGGTGGATGGGAAGAACGGACAGACGTATAGAAAGAAATTTTGACACCGAACGTTGTACAAACAGAGGTCTGCTGCGGACTCCTCAAACGCACGTGTATCGTCATACGTTTGAAGTACGAATGGCCCGCCGTGTCAATTGCAAGGTCCCTCCACGTTTTCTCGTTGATTTTTCGTGTTTTTTTTTTTTATCAATTTTATTTTTTATATAAATCCTCTTTTCGCGAGCCGGGAATCGGCGTTCATTCCCAGACCATTGGTTACGCGATAGAGATACACGAGCGAGCGAGAGACAACCTGCGCGAAGAGACTCTCATTTTTTTTCCCCGATACACCCAGCCTGATTCCCAAACGTACGTCAATCACGAAACAAAAAAAAAATGAAGTCCACAGCTGCCGCGGAGAGTTAAATTGATACAGGGTAATTGACAATGGCTTATCGAGGATCTGTCAGCTCGATGATTTGAATGAAACGATACTCGATTTATCGACGCTACGGATTTTGTATTAACGTACTGCGCTCACAATCCGGCGACTCGCTTGCAAGCTGCGCTTTCGTCCAGCCGAGTTTGCACGTTACTTCGATTACGGCCCGCGCGCGGATTGCTGAACTATACGATGAAGAACGATGGCAAAAATGAAGCGTGCCGAATCGCCCTTCCGAATGCGCATCAAGAATTCAAACTCGATGTGTATTTTACGCGTTTCGGACGTTTTTTTGTCACGTTCGGGTGACAAAACTCTGCACGCTCGAAATGCGCGGAAAAGTACATAGGAAAATCCCGGATACTGGAATAACCTTTTTTTTAATGCTCCTTTCCGCTCTATGTGGATGCATTTCGGCTCACCGGAACGTATGGAAATTAATTGGAGTCGATGCGCCGGTATTGCGTCCGATTGTCAACTCCGAACCTGATGAGAAATTTCATCGCCGTTTCCAATATCGCTTTTTTTAAAGCTGTTCGAAAAGCCAAAGCATTCGTCAATCGATTTGTTGTTGCAGGAGAAAAAAAAACAGGTTTTTCGATTAAACGTAAGGCCCGTGGGCGATGGTTGGGTCATTGATGCTGGAACGTGCTTTTTTCTGTCATAAGGGGGGGATTGTGCTGATCATTCAATGCCCGATTACCTGTGCCGAAATCACGAGAGCAATATTCAAACGCACCTAATTGTGCGCAATCAATAATCAACGTTCAATCAACTCTCTGTGACGATCCGTTTTTCATTGAAAAAGATGCTGTTTCCCGATGAGCCAATGGTTCAATGTGAAAACGGAATGATTGCAAAAAACATCTGACTGATGGAAATACCCGTGCAGAAATTGTAGGGACCCAATTGGATTTGCATACTTGTACCTACTTCCTTATAGGGATCCAATGGGTCATCACATTGGATCCACATAGTACAACGGGGGCCGGATTGAAATTCCGAATGTTTAATGATCAGAACGCTCAAAACTCCGAAAATATACTACCCCGAAAGATCAAAACTCCGAAAGAATTTTACACGAGACTAAGAATAATTCGGCTATGCAGGTTTTAAAAGTTTCCAAATTTTCAATAAATCGACGAATTATTTTAAGAATTTTTTTTATTAAGAAGTGATTTTACGTCAATTTTGAAATTTGTCTAGACTATAATCTTGACGAACCTTGTAATTTCGGAACATAAAAATTAGGAATTTTAAACCGTCGGCCCATTCAACGTTCGGAATTTCAACGCGGCCTCGGGTCAAGATCATGCCAGCGGAAGTCTACACAGTTGACTGTAAATAATGTAGAACGTATAACATTGTCTGGACAAATTTCAAAATTGACGGAAAATCACTTCTAAATAAATTTTAAAAAAATCTTTAAATAATTCGTCGATTTATTGGAAATTTTGAAACATTTGAAACTTCCATAGCTGAATTATTTTGACGGTTTTAAGATTTTCGGAGTTTTGGTCTTTCGTGTAAAATTCTTTCGTGTAAAAAAAATCTCAAACTAACCGTTGGGGGGAGGTATTTAATATGTAGAAAGTGTGTACCAAGTTTGAAATAAATCGGTCATGTAGTTTTCAAATGGCAGTGAACACGGACTTTGAAAAAGTGTTTTCGCGAAAAAACGCGTCACCGGCTTGTTTGTGGATATTTTCGCGTACAAATTTCACGGAATGTTCTTGAAATGACACTTAACAATGTACAAAAGGTTTCAATAAATGTACTCGATCCATATAGATGAAAAAAAAATTCGCAAAAAAGTGTTTTTTCTTCACGCTCTAACCTCCCTCCCTCCCCTTAACGTCCTGCTCGAGCAGAAAATTATCGATTTTTTGACATTTTCACAGTGGCCTTACCCCTTAATCAATACTTCAATCGTTATTATCTCCATCATCAAAAATCGCTCTGAATCCAGCGCACTTAAATTTTGCACAATTCCAAAAAATCCCAAGAATACAAGCTTCAAAATAAAGTCGCGAGTAAAGAGCCCACGATACCGTGACGTTTATTCAATAACGTCGTAAAAATTTCTATTAAAATCATCCACGCGGAGACGAAACGAGGAATTCGTATGAATAAATATCGTCGCATGAATAGCACAATGATTCCGGCGACGCTTCTCGCCGTGAAATGAACTTCGCGATTCTTTATACCGCACAGCAGTTTCGTTTGGCGAATCTCTTTTTTTCCGCACTACGCCAGTCGCTCGGGAACCGCTCGGAATCTTCAAAGTGTTTTATATCTACCGCGGGCTCGTACCGCTCGCGCGTCAATTCAGTCCTCCCTCCAGCAGCCGCAAAGTGAGCGTCGAATACATACATACAAGTCGGGGGAAAAGTATCAAAGAGGTTTGCGGGGTGGGAGACGTCGCAGCTATCAGGCGTAAAAAAAATTCTGTAAATTTTCGTGCGGCATTGCGTCGCGACCGTGTATTGTGCAGCGATTGCAACAATATTCATACGAATTTGAAAAATTTGAATCACTGATCTATCGCAGGTACACTGAGAGAAATGCATGGTGTTTTCAACCATATTTTAACTATTTTTTTATATTATATATTATTTGACTATATTATGATATAATAATATATAAGATTGTGTATAATAATAATAAATATGAAATATTAAATAGTAATATATTACTATATTATAATATAGTAATATTATATACTTCTATATTATAATATAGTAGTATACATGGATTACTATATTAATATAATATAGGGTAAATATTCGGAAGTGGGGCTCCTGCTTGAATCAGGTTAATTTTGTTAATTTTGCTTGGGTTTGTTTGTTAACCTAAACTAACCCAAACTAAAATTAGCCGGATTCTAGCAGAAGGCCCGCTTCCGAATATTTACCCTATATTATATTAATATAGTAATTTATGTAAACTACTATATTATAATATAGAAGTATATAATATTACTATATTATAATATAGTAATATATAATATTACTATATTATAATATAGTAATATATTACTATTTAATATTTCATATTTATTATTATTATTATTAGATATAGCTATGAAATATTGTTGTCCCTGAGGAGACAATAATATTAGTAAAGTTCTTAGAAAAAAAATCTGGAGCTGAACCGAATTCTCGTTGATATTTACGGCGACCATGCTCTGTTGGGAACAACATGCAGAGATTGGTTTAGACGCTTCAAAAATAATGATTTTGACGCGTTGCATTGGAGGCATTACTTTCATGAAGACTGATGTCAGACGCTACCTGAACTTGCAGAATCTTTAGGAGTTGATCACACAACAGTTTCGAAACATTTGAAAGCATCAGGAGTCATTTGAAAAAATAAAGCATTAATTTTCAATATCCCAATAGTTGTGTGAACCATATTATAGTTGCGATGACGATGAACTATATGGTATTTTACGACCCCCTCTTTTACCCTGGGCGTTTTTGTAAACACCATGGACTTTTCTCTCATTATACGATGTAAAGTGGAAATTCGAAGAAGCTCATCTGATGAACTTTCCCCGGGACAAATCCTGTCTACTGAACGAAATCATTCTGCGGTTTGTCCTGAAGAACATTGCAACGAAGCAGAGATTGTTGCGCGCGAGGATTTTCCCGCGGAAAATTGCCAAACGATATCCTATCCCATCAAGTCTCTGCGGCATTAACAAAAGAAAATAACAGCATCGAGTTCGGAACAGCCTCCAACGCCTCCAACGCGTCGAGCAAAATCTTTTAATTGGATTCACGTTTCCGACCAGCCACAGATTCTCTTCCTCGTCAACCCTTATTCTTGGTGGGTACTACTGGTAGCCGCATTATCAAGGGCCCGATTAAATTCACCGGCTCTACGAGAGCTCTACAGGAAAATTCTCAATCAGGAAAACGGAACTAGGCAAAACTCGAAATTTCATTCTCCTCCGATGCGATGGGCATCCACCCTTACCTTCTCTACACACACCCCTGTATACACGAGAAAATTCCTCTCGCATCATCGCAAGCACAAACGATAAGAGAGCCTGCATGAGAGACTCAATTTTCCAATACCATTTGCCTGTTTTCCATCCGCCTGTAGATCCACCCCCGCGCGCCCTTACGCCCCCGCGATTATCTCGACTTCTCGTTAATAACCGAGATAGTAAAATAATGCCTTGATTTTGTGAAAGCGTGCCAAAGTTCTTTCAACGTTTGCTGGAACGAACGAAAGACAGCCAAAGAGAGGGTGATGGAAAGATAAAGAGAGAGAGAGAGAGAGAGAGAGAGAGAGAGAGAGAGAGAGAGAGAGAGAGAGAGAGAGAGAGAGAGAGAGAGAGGAAGATGAAAAAGGACTTCCCGAGATAGAATGAGCTTGCACTGCCTCCTTTCCATTCTCTCTACTTCATTCCTCCATTCACCCGGTTAGTTTCTCCACGAGAGGCACTGTGCATTGAAAGTCACCCGTCTTTCCCTTTATTCCGAGGCGGACATAATTGGACAGGGAAATACGAGAACACGAGGCGAAAGACTAACGATATATATATATATATATATATATATATATATATATATATATATATATATATATATATATATATATATATATGTGGATATATTGTATATACACATATATATACACAGGGTGTCCTGTTATGAATGGATAATCCTGCAACAGTCGATAGGTCAGATCATGTCCAACTATAATACTGGAATTTCAGTTTTGTAGAAGTTCCACGGTTTTCAAGATTTTGGGCTTTATGTTACTTTTTGAAAAAAAATCATCTGCTTTTGGTTTTTGCATGCCATTTCTAAAAATGATATGAATCGATAATAACTTAACAACTTTATAAAGTAATTGGCACGATATGTGTAGTATATTTTTTCACACCGCAGGCTATGAAAGTCAGATGTTCGAATTGGTTTGTATGAAAATTCTGCATAAGATCATTTTCATAAAGTTTCCTAAAGGCGTAAGGCCACAGTAACGGGTATGAAATCATGTGCGAATGTAACAATTTTTTTTCGTATGAAAAAGTGATTCACTCATAAAATTAATTACACGTCTATTTAGTATGAACATCAAGCTGTTAGAATGTTTTTTTCGAGGTACAAAATGGCCGACTACTAGTAATTTCTTTTGTTATTTTTTTAAGCGCTCCGCGGCATGACATTTAGCACCCACAATTTTTTACCTAGAACAAAAAACGGAAGTTCTCGTCAATCTTAATTAGAATACGTAGAGAAGTATGTACGGAATTTAAAAATATTGTTTTATTCAAAATTTGTAGGTATTTGAACTTGAGAAATGAATGTTTAGTGAAACATTTCGTTATAACTGCTCATAAATGGCTCATAAAATGACAAGTTTTCAATTTATCCGAAATTCCGTACGTACTTCTCTGGGAAATGCAATTAGGAACATAACTTTTAAATTTGAAGTAAATCGAGTGAAAATTGTTGAAGTTATTTGTCACGCTAATTGGAAAAAAGCTGTTTCGCGGAGTTTCGAGTAGTCAGCCATTTTGTACACCGAAAGAAAAATATATATTTTCTAACAGCTTGATAGTCATACTAAATAGATGCGTAATTAATTTTATGAGTGAATCACTTTTTCATACAAAAAAAATTTGTTAAACTCACACATGATTTTTTACCCGTTACCGTGGCATAAGGCCTTAACATTTCAGGTTAAAAAGAAGACTTTTCTAGATAAAACAAATAAGCAAGAGTATTTTTCTAAAAACCAGGTCAAAAAAAGTTATCATTTGTAGAAATGGCATGCGAAAAACCAAAAGTCGATGATATTTATATCGAAAACCGTGGGACTTTTACTAAACTGAAATTCCAGCATGTAGTAGGACATGATCGGTTCTATCGACAGTTTCTGGATTATCCATTCATTACAGGACACCCTGTATATACAGGGTGTCCCAGAACTGAATGCGTTTCCTGAAAGCGGGGGGTCTGGGGTGTAATTCTGAGTCGATTGATATAAGCATGTGTGGGTCTCAGATCAACCCCTGAATTATTATTAATTTTTAAAGACGGGCCAATCAGGTGCGCCCGATGAGCCGGCGTACGGGCGCCTGATTGGCCCGGCTTAAAAAATTAATAATAATTCAGGGGTTGATCTGAGACCCACACATGCTTATATCAATCGACTCAGAATTTCCCCACCAACCCCCCATTTCAGGGAACGCATTCAGTTCTGGGACATCCTGTATATACACACACACACACACACATATATATATATATATATATATATATATATGTAGAGACATATGTATGTCTTATTCGACGTAGTTTAGTTTGGTACCATCATACGGTAGGCAGCAGCACAGGCGTCAGGTACATACAGGACATGCTGGCTACAGTGATGACGTTCCAGGGTTAGGCAGGCTTTTTCCAGCTTTCTCTTTCTCCCCCCATCGCCGTCTGTTGCTCTTTCTTCTGACTTTCTTCTATGTTTTTCATTCCTTCGGTTGCGCTTGGTTCTCCGCCTCTCTGCTTACCGCCTCGTCGTACTCGACGTCCCACGAAAAGAGGCCTGTCGTAAAAATGATTCAGTACGACCGAGACGGAAAGCCCGCCCGCTTTGGCCTACGCGCCGCTGTGTGCTGTGCAATGTATAAACGTTATATGATTTGTAAGCCAGGCTGGCTTGGTCCCCGAGACTTCGAAATATTGTCCCTTTCACTCTGATGGATCGCTGGTCTCCCTTCCAAGGGAGGGTTGGACCCCTTTCGCGAAACCCTCTCAGGGCCAAGCTTTGCGGTGGAGGGAGGGGGTTAATATTGTAGAAATAAAAACGATCATTGGCAATGGGGTGAATCGTATTCCGGGATCGATTTATTGATAGTTTTGGGCTTTATTGGATTTTATCGAGTGAAGGGCACATACGAGGAGCAATGGAAATAATTACGCGAGCCTACATTTTTATAAGCTTTTATTTAACTTGACTTTCTGTGAGATTCAAAACAGAAATTCGATTTTTCACCCCCTTACCGACTACTTAGAGCTTTGGAATTTTGCAAACATGCATCTAAAAGGTGACAATGCATGATTGAACTTAAAAAAAAATATCTATAAAATTTTCAACTTTTCATGTAAAATTAGCAATATCTAATCATCCATATAAAGTCTCACTAACACATATAAGCAAATTCGTAGCCGACTGTGTTTGTATGTGAAAAGTTTATATGCAGCAATTATTCGTAAGTTCAATCCCAATTACAGTCTTTGTTATTTTTTACGAGCATTGAATGTTCCTCACGTACAAACTCGTAAAGTAGTAAGCTACTAGTTACAGCTAACTAGTAAAATCAATTCAAGACTAAAAAGTAGAAAATAATTTATGTGTAAAAAAAATGTTCAAAAAAATAAGCTTTCATTTAATGTATTAAAAAGTAGAAAATATTTTTTTTTACCAAGTCACCTATGTATGTGACTATAAATAAAACTTTGGGACGCTCAAAATTTAGATATATGATCTTTAATTTACATAAATCCGTTAACATATCAACTATATTTCATGTACTGTGAAACACCCTTAGATTTCTCAATTGAAAATCCTAAAACTGAGTATAAACGTGTGATAATAATTTCTCTAATTATTATTGTGACAAATTAAATGCGGTTAATGAAACTAAATCGATCAAACTTATTAAACATTTGAAAAGTTGAGCGCCCCAAGCTTTCATCTTTAGTCACATATAGGTGACTCGGCAAAAAAAATATTTTCTACTTTTTAGCACATTAAGAGGTTTTCTCACTTTAGACGCTAAAAAAAGGGTGTTTTCGTGATTAAAAAAAATAAGTTTGTAGTATAGATATTGATATGAAAGTTGTTACACTTAAAAAATACGATTTCGAAATACATTAAAAAAAAAAATTATGTCTTTATGTAACCCAAACAAACTTTAAACGCGTTTTTCTCGAAACAACATTTTTCGACGGCTTCTTGATAAAATCTTCGAAATTACTGAACCGAACCTTATCAAATTTTAACCACATATTCTTTACAACTATAGCTATAGCGCATATCAAGGATTTTTTAAATTTTTATATTTACCTTTTTGCCAAAAACCGTGAAAAAAACGCGTTTTTTCGAAAAATGTCTGCCATTTTGTTATTCTTGCATATATAAAAAATCGCATGATATGCGCTATAGCCATTAACATACTGAATCCAAAACCGTTTGATTTTTTGGTTTCGGATGATCCATCTCCGAGATTTTATCAACAGCGCAGACCTACAATTTTTTTAGGGCTTTTTCAAACTACTATTTTCGTGTATAAAAGGTGACGTAAATAAATCAAAAAAATTATTAACTGTAACAACTTTTATATCAATATCTATAATACAAACCTATCAAAAAAATTCATGAAAATAGCCTTTTTAGCGTCTAAAGTGAGAACACCACTTAAATAAAAGCTTCATTAAAAAGAAATTTACATATAATTTCAATTGGAAACTTGGTCACGGTAAGGAAGGTCAATGATCCTCGAATATGGAGCACGGTTAAAAATCAACGAGAAATCGTTGGGTGTTCCGACGTTGATGACAGCTGTTTTCCTCCACGAAACTTGTCAATGATCCAGCGACAAAAGCGATTTATCCAAACAGCGAGATGAATGATGATCGTGTTGGATGTAGTTTTCACGCGAACGCTGACAGATCCAACAGGGATCATTTGTCTCCGGTGGGGAATCCGGCGAATCGTTTCTGCCAGGAAACAATACGAGAATAAATTGTTCCGCTCGTTTCTTCGTCCAAATACACACGGACACGCATCACGGAGATACACGTGCTCGTAAACAAAGGCCGATCGAAGCGAAGCGGGCAAAAAATACGCAAATTCGGCGCTTGTCGTGTCGATTTTCCAAATGTCCGGAAAATGTAATCTGCAGAACGACTGGCACGAAAAATATCCGGCAAATGGTGGTTGATGGGGTTCCTCGGAGTCACAATGAAAGCCGCGAGACAGCCCGTGCCGTTTCACAGAGAAGCTTTCGCGGGCGCACACACGAACGTGGCTTTTGATTAAGCTTGGGAAAAAGGACTCGAAGGGGGGTCGGCGGTCAGGGCAAGAGGGGCCAAGTGTTCGGTGCAAACGAAGTTCACGGTACATTTCCATTTCGGGCGGTAAATCAAAGAGCTTAAAATTGGCAACTCGAGGGAAGAGGGTGAGAGAGAGAGAGAGAGAGAGAGAGAGAGAGAGAGAGAGAGAGAGAGAGAGAGAGAGAGAGAGAGAGAGAGCGAGAGAGAGAGAGAGAGAAGTAGAGATGGAAAGAATTGGGGAAGAGCGAGAGACAGAGATTGAGGGAGAAAATCAACGGGAAGCGAACGACGAAAACGCCAAGCGCGTCGCGGTCCCGAGATCAAGGAGTACATTAGTTGCATTTGACGTTGAGCGTCAGCTGCGGCTGCACGTGCGACAGGAAAGAGACGCGATCCCGGTTCCCTCTTCCCGCCACTGTACCCGAGAAGAACAAGAGAGAGAAAGACAAGTGTGCGAAAAGAACGACGTCGACGATGTCTCTCAGACGATCTTCCGTACAAGCTCCCGTAAATGCGAAACGACGATGGAGGATAAAGGAAAATGTAAAAAAGAGAAATAAATGAGATTGAAAAGGAACATGGCATGGCCAGAAACACGAAGTCTTGTCACACGAACTACGGAAAAAAAGAATCAAGTGTAAAAATAAAGTTCATCTGTACCGGCAAGATTATAATTTAACTGCTAATTCCCCTGTGATCCTTCTGGACCACCATCGCGTCCACTGGGTCAGAGCAGCGGGTTCAACCATTCTCAGAATGAAAAATTCTTTCACTGCTATTTCGCGATAAAATAATTGCGCGTGGTAACTTTTATCGGAAACGCGATGTAAGCGTAACATTGGAAAAAGGAACAACGGAGATCTGAGAATTTGTCGAAGTTTCACTACCCAGTTTTCCATCAATTTCAACGTTATACGAGCGGTACAGAGCGGACCAGCACTCGAGAGGGGAAAAAACGCTCGCAGCCTGAAACAACTTTTTTTTTCTTCGCTATGTATCCAACTCAGTTTGCTCGCTTTTTTGTCGGCTTTATAGCCACCAGAAATGAAATAAGTTGAGCCATTAACGATTAAACCTCGCCTGGCTACGATACCGGTGATATATATGGGGCATTCCACGACAATTCACCGAGGCCGTAACCCCGACCATTTTTGGTTTTCTTGATTTTTTTGAGGAGTTATAATTCTCCAAAAAATGTCGATTTCGGAAGTTTTGGAAACGTTTAAACGATGATAACTCCTGAACGGCCTGATATATCGATAAATGTCACTATATCATTCCTTTTCATTTTGAAGCATACTTTCGTAAAAAAAAATGAAAAATTTATTGATTATCAATGTCACTGTTTTTTTTTGCTTCTAAAGTGAAAACTATTTTTTTCAAAGATGAGTGACTTTCTTTATTTTTTTCAAAAAATTCTCTAAAATAGAGTGGCCCATTCTATGATTTTTAAGACTAGTCTCATCGTGGGCCCATTTTTCCTTCTATTTTTTTCTCGAATTAATCATACTTTTTTTTAGAATATTTTTATTATTTTCATCTCCAATAATGCTATCAATGATTTTGTGATTTCCAATTCGGCTTTGACAGGTCTGAAACGGTTTATTTTTTATTTGTGCGGAATTACGAAAAAATATTTTGATTAAAAAATCATGTTTTTCGTGAAATTCAGCACAAAAAGAGAAGAGACTAAAATCTAAAAATTGGTGTGGATATTCCTGTCATGGGGTATAATTTTACAAAAAAAAATCAGGAAAACCAAAAATGGTCGGGGTTACGAGCTAGGCGAAATGGCGTGGAATGCCCCTTACATAAACACATATATATATATATATATATATATATATATATATATATATATATATATATATAAAATCTACATTTGTTCATAAAAGCCAAACTTCCAATCGCCGATATTTTTTACCCATACAGCCCTTTGTGCTATTTTCATTTCATTCTCACCTTTGTTGAGGCTTCTAAAACCATTCAATTTTTTCGAATTACATTGAATTCATGTTTTTTTTATTGTGCAACGCGTTATGTTCGTTGATTGTCCATAAATATAACGAGCAATCAAGAAAGACGTTCCGTCAAATGATCACGCACTGACAGTTGTCAAAGGTCAACTTTTTTTCGAACAGTGATCATTTACACACCCGTGCACATGGATCATTCTGATGTGGATCCAGAATGAAAAGTCCGCATGACATACGCAATGGGAAATAGAAAGAGAGAAAGGAGTTAAATATTTGAAGTCTCATAGTTGCGCAAACTTTTTACTTTTGCAAACTCCCGGGTTTACTCTCGGGCTTGTATTTGCCGTACGAAAAGGCATTTGCGCTATGCCTGTGTGTGTGTGTGTCTGTGTTTTCACGTACAATATTCTTCACAATGCGAACGGTTGATCCGTAGTGCAGGTGCGGGCGCAAAAAGCCGTCAACTTTTTTTTCCCTCTCGTTTCACTCGGCTGGAAACATTTCGTACACGGTGCATGTAACCTCCGAGCTTTCGTAGACAGCGGCAAGAAGCTCTTTTTTTATTTTGCGGATGGATGAAAAAGCGGATATTGCAATGCCGTACAAAAATCCGATATCACAAACTCGTGGAATTTCGATGTCTGGCGAAAAACCGGTATCGCGCTAGGATCGTCTATTTCTATCAACACCGCGAACGAAAAACAATATTAAATTGCCAGGCCGCAGTCGTAAGACCGGTCTTACCTGCGTCATTGCGTGTTGCCGTCCAAACTCGATAAAGAATGCAGCGATTTTCATATGTAACGATATACTCTGTTGGCAATATCATGTATAGGGTCGCCCGAAAAGTGACGTTTAACGGAAACTTTGTCCTTGGAGTGCCATATTTCAGGTGTTTACATTTCATTTTTTTTAAAGGAAACGAGTAAAGCTTTTTGAGTGCGGTTTTTTTCTTGCTTACATTCATGATATACAGAAAGTGAAAAAAAATTTGTTTTTTTGAAAAAAAAACCAAAATGGCGGCCGTTGCAGCTCCGCGAAAACAGGTCCTCAAATCGCGGGAGGTAAACGGCTGACATCACTGCCCCCTCTTTGTTGATCTGAAACACAAATTCAAAGCATATTATCAATCTGTGACCCTTTGGTCATGGAATGACGGATGGGTTTTTCGTTTAGTACAAATTTCGGAAAATGGCGGCAATTAAAAAAAATCGAATTTTCGCGTTTTTTTTTCGCGTAAAAAGATAAATAATAAATGCAAAAATGTATCTATCAAAAAAACGATCAGTCATTCCGTGAAGACATATTTTCTGAGTATGCTCTCCAAATTTCAGGTCGATATGTTAATTACAGCGGTCAGGAGAATGTCAGCCATTTTAAAAAACGTGTTTTCGAGAAAAACGCGTTTAAAGTTTTGTAATGTGTTTACACAAATGTGTTTATAATTACCGCTAATCGGCAATGCCTGGTCCATAGAGGCATCCCTCCTCTTCTTCTAGCTGCTCATGTTGAGCCGCTAACATCTCCCGCCGATTTCAAGGACAAAGTCTCCCTTAAAAGGAAGATCCAGATGACTCGCATCAATAGCTTTCCGAAACACCCAAACGCTCCACGATCTTTCGAATTTTCGAGAAAAAAAAAACATTTTTTTCTTTTCTCACGACTTTATTTGTGTTATCGTTACGAGGTGCACTGTTAAGGAGGTTGGAGCGATTCAGTTGAGTCAAATGACGATTTATTCATTTTTTTTTCAATTAACCTCAAAAAAATGCATACGAGATACAGATTTATTCTGTATATGCTATTTTTTTTAAATATATAATTAAAGGGCAAAATTATGCATTTTAATATTTTTATTACGTAAAGTAGAAAAACTTTTGTGTTACTACCAACTTGAAAACGTATAACATTATCGATTATTATTATGAAAAAACTACGACAACGAATGTTTTATACAATTCACAATGAAATTTTGAGTAATTTATTATTATGCCTATTAATAATTACGTCACGAGATTATTGGCCCATGGTTTACGATGGGCAAGATGAGGATTTTTTTCTTCTAAATGTTTACAAAGGTTCAGCTAGCGTTATTCCGTTGTTAGAAATGGTTTATCTTGGTGCTAAATAACAAACAAAATTACATAACCTTTTGTGTGAAAGTCTTGCCCATCTAACCGCACGTTAAATTACACACATTAAACTATTTTTTATCTCTGGCGTTTGGTGGTGAAAAAAGTTCAAAAAATTCGTAAAGACTCAGTACAGTCTAAACAATAACATGCATTTTTTATTAAATTTAACCTTGGATTGTGGCTGCTCCAACCTCCTTAAGCGATAAATAAATGATCAACTGAAGAAAAACGTAAATTAGATATTGGTAAACGCCTTAGATATTGATCAAAAGTTGAATAAAATAAATTTGAGAGAATCAGTCACTAAAGGTGAAAAAAAAATACTTATATAGGGTGTCTCAAAATGACCTGACATTTTTATTTTATGCAGCAAATAACAATTGCTACGCGTTGCTCGATCGTGTAATTCTCCATGACTAAAACCTCAATACTTCCTGATGCCAGTTGCCAAAGATCAGTACTCTATGTTCGCCCCAAAAAAAATGGCGCCCAAATAAAAATATCAGGTCATTTCGAGACACTCTTCACCAGTCTAAACGCCTCCCGATTGCTTTTAAACATTTCTAATAACGAAGTACATAGACGAAAGAGAAAAATCTAAAAACCTCTCCTACAGGAAAGCTCGAGAAAAAATTGAAAGCCCTTTTTTCTCGTAAACTAAAAAAGATCGTCGACATTGATACGAGGGATCAAGATTTTCCTTTTGTCGTCCCATAACGAGCCACTGGAAAATCCAATCCTCCCTGCACATTCCACCATGAACGTTTGACCTTTATCAAGCACGCGTCATCTGCCCGAAGAATCTCGAGAAAATAGAAGGAGAGCGAGTCGTAGCTCGGTCCACAAAATGCAGTTTTTTACACAAATTATTGGCTGCAACCCGGGCGAAAAAAACATTGTGAGCAGTAGTCAGCTCACGGGCCAACAGATCAAGAGCCTGGAAGTAAAATCCTGTGATCTCCGCGTAACATCCTACACCCGGTACAACATATAAATGAACCCATACGTATATACGTGCCCGCCTAGCCCCTTCACTTTACCCGCAGCGTGCAAAGAATGTTTAATATCAGATTTCATACGGCAGAGGAAATTCGCAGCACTGCGTGGCTCACTCCTGACACTGCTGGTACATGAAACATCACGAATACGACGCGTAAGGGGGATGGGGCGAAACGTAAAAGCCCATATCAAACACTGACGACGAAAAGCTTTGTTTCTCCACGAGATAATCCTGTCGGGAATTCACCGGAGCCGCATATGTGCTTATCCCTTTTCACACACACACACACATATATATATATATATATATATATATATAAAAGTATAACTAGATCGCTCCACAACGACGATGACATTGAGTTCTTTCGCTTCAACCCTTTTCCACCACCCTCTCATCCCTCCAAGCCGCCACTGCTGGCTTCTTCGTTGTCTGTTTCGTACCGACTGTATCCCCTTCCGCCTGGCTCCTATTCTTTTTACTCTGAAACGCCACAGCCATTGGCCGAGCAGCAGTTTCCTCGTGTCCAAAAAAATATAAACGCTTCAACGACAACCATAAACTTTTTTTATTTCATCAATCTATTCGTAGAACGCAACTAATCCAGAGTACGACTGCTGGTTGAAAAATGGCAATAGTTACGGTGCGAGGGAGCTCAGTGCGGAACTTTTGGCAGCGATAATTAGAAGACGATTAATAATAAAGAAACGTTGCAGAGCGGAAATAGTTAAATACTTGACTAATGAGATACATGACTATTTTCGTGGTTGGTGAGTTTATGTATTCGTTTGTTTGTTTGTTTTTTTTTCGTGCTGCGAGAGCACAGAGAGTCTGCCAATTATATCAGTGAGCGGCCAACGACTGTGCGACGCTTAATTTATCCGGCACCTCTTGCTTCTGTTCTACACGCTTTCCGGTCTTTCACCGAGGGTCCCCAACCCTCTGACACCATAAGTCTCGACACCGAAGGAAATGAGAGGAGAGAAATGGAAAACGAGAGGGGAGAGAGAGAGAGAGAGAGAGAGAGAGAGAGAGAGAGAGAGAGAGAGAGAGAAAGAGAGGAGATTTCCCCCACCAATCCGAGCACGTTTCACTTTCGTGAATCACAGCGCGGATCTTCCCGTTGCTTATGCGATGCTCGCCCGAGAGACACGCAGTCGTGAATCTCCGCGAACCTCTCGTATTCCCCCGCTGGGATTTCACGAGGCTTCTTCAATTTTTTTAAATATTTTTTTTTAACGCGCTCGTGAAACGCAAGCAAATGAATAATGCGCGCAAATGAGACGCGGAGGACGAGCGCACCCGAGAGAAATGATCACGCGAGTGTGTGTGTGCGGGTGTATGTGTGTGTGTGTGTGTGGTATTTTACCGTTGCACACTGCGCGCGGCCTTGATAAAACGGAGCAGATGCTCGCATGTCTTCCACCCCCGCATACCCCGTTTTGGCTCAACACGCGTGCGTACGACCCTTCGTAAATCGCCGCTCGTTTCTCTTCCCGCAATATTAATACACGCAACGAAGGAGCCCGACTCAATTTTCTTCGCCCCCCCCCCCCCCCCCCCGAGATCCCCGAAATGACGTTATTATTTTGATGCATCGTCCGCATCGTCGGATCCACCAGCTCCTTACGAGCTGCTAATTGTTCGATTTATTTTTAGGAACTTCGAGAAGGTATCTTCATTTTGAGAGTTGGAGGTTAGAGTCGACGAAGAGTTTTTGACTATCGACGATAGTCGAGATAGTCAGTGATAGATTGGTAAAAGTTTGGGACAATCTTTTGGGCCCTGAATTAAGGAAGTTTATGGAGTTCCCGGTAGAGCGGAATTGTCACACGCGTGGCCTGCTTGCTAACTCCGGCTCAACATTAAATCGACCCGAAATTGAATCGAGTCTACCTTTGGCGAGGAAATTGCTAATTTCCATGATTTTTTTATATTTTTTTTCACGATTTTTTAGACTTAGGGAATGTTTTATTGCTAAATACCCTTGGCTGTAAGATAATTTTTTTTCAATCAATACTTGAAAATTACGGAGGTATGGCACGGCCTTACAAACGGGTTGCGACGGATGTTGTCAGACGGCGGGACACTTAGCTTCGGCGGGATTAATCTGAAAAAAAGCCAACGACGATTTTTCTTTTATTAACACTTATACGCAGAATATGAACCAAGAAAAAACGAGAAATGTTGAAAATCGATGTGATGGTACGCTCTGAAACCAAAAGATTGAATTTTCCGAAAAATTTGCTACATTTTTCAATTTCAAAAAGTACTTTTTTATTTTCGAAAGCATTTGGCGCATTAAAAAAGGTCATTAAAAAAGTACTTTTTTATTTTTTAAAACATTTGGACTCATGTTTTAGACAATAAGGCTAGAAAGATTTATACCAAATTTCATAAGAATCGGTCGATTCGTTTTTTAGCTATACGTCACGCCAGTTTTGAAAATGGAGTTTAGAAGACCGTGGGATTTTTATAGATGATTTTTTTAAATACCGTGTAACAGCCAAAAGTAGTAATAAAACATACCCGAAGTCTCAAAAATGGTGAAAGAATCTTTCCTTACAAAAAAAATCGACAAGTTTTCTCCTCACCTAGAGGTATCTGACCCCTTACAATAAACAATCAATTTTTCTCGCGCGGGGGGGGGGGGATTTCTTTATAACGCGAAGGAAAGCTTATGGCCGAAAATGAACTACACGAGGAAGCTAAGGGATTACTTTATGGCCCCGGAATCGTAAATTAAACGGCAGGTCATTTCGGGACAACATTTTTGAGCCTTGAACCTTTAAACGCGTTTTCCTTAAAACCGACTTTTTCGTGAACCCCGCACGATATAATTGAAAAAAAAACTTTCTGATCGATGATTCTTTTATTTTTCACACTTTTAGATAACATTATTGCCGTCTATGTGAACTTAAATTTTCTTGAAAATTATTTTTAAAACCGACCATTTCACTAACAAATACTATAGCGAAAATTTCACGAAAAATAGTACATTCTTATAAATACGTACTATTTTCCGAATTTTCACTTTTCTCCGGATTTTTTAGGTTGACATGGAACGTGCAAGTATTGAAAATCTAAAACTTATGGGCTCTGATGTTGCGCATCGATGCACCAGACGCTAGGTTGTACGCCGTGGAACAACTCAGACGGCAACCGTCTCTGGAGCTAGTGTCATACAGGCGCCATTTTTTTTAATAAATAAAAATGGAACAATTGAAATATGTAATAATACATACTTACATGAAATTTAAATGATGTAGAATGAACAGTTTCGACACAAAAAAATCTTGAAAATACCCCCCTCCCTCTTAAATCGTACCAGCACGATTACGGAAAAGCCCTCCTGGATGGTGTTGAATTGCAATCGAATTGCATCCTCAGATTGCAACTTATTAGTGTCGAATTGCATCGAATTGTATCGTTGGATTGCAAAGACAATTGTTTATGTTTTTTCTAACCCAAAATCTTTGTTTCCAAAATTTAGGTGACAGATTTCTAATGAGATTCCTAATAAAAATGTCAGTGATTGCGTGGATTATTAATTTTTCAAATAAAACCACTTTGACGATAATTGACCGGAGCATTTTTGTATTTTACGATCGGACAGACGTGGCACACGGCAATTTCACCGTCGAGGAGGCTCCAACGACGGAAGCACCCGCTCAAAGTGACGTTTTCGTCGGAAAAGATGGATCCTCGGATAGCGGTGGACTTCCGGTATCAACGGCGAAACACGACGACCCGACCTACATGGCGGTTGTGATCGGCGTGCTCACCGCCGTTATTCTGCTGCTAGCTGTCGCGATATTTCTCATAGTCTCGCGACACCGTCAACGCAAGTGCTTCGCCAGTCCCATGACGGGTAAAGCGCCTTCTCATCTCGGCTCCACCTGTGCAACCGTCGAGAAAGGAGCAGCTCTCATGGCTTACACCCTCGAGGACGACGAGAGGTAACTAATGGGCGACGACCTCTTCCGTCTGTCCCGCACTGACTTTTTTCACTCAACGTCAACCTTCCAGTCGTTACATTCTCGGACCGGTACTTCCAATTTTCGATAATGCCCTCGCCGAATGATTTTCGAAACGTTAAATAACAAGGTTTATTTTTGTTAAACTGACGAGCTTTTATGGATAATTATACAAGCCGCTTTTATAAATAAAGTAGCTTTCCTCCCGCGGCTTCGCTCGCGTAGACTTGTGTTGACTGCTCCTTAATGAAATGTGCTCCTGAAAAGTTTCATTGAGAAACACGTCGAATTGTGTGAAAGAGTATTACGGCGTTACCCCCACTTGTAGCGCAAAAAAAGGCCTTTTTCATGAATTTTTTTTAAAGAAAACTACAAAACTTTTTTAATCGATCAATATACCATCTTAAAGAACACATCTTGAAGAACTTTCAGTAATTTTTTTATTGAAAAATATTCCATTGTTTGGTGGCAAATGGCCGTCAATGAAATGATGTTTTTATATACACGGTTTGCGGTGACCAACATTGCGGCGAAGTGGATCATCTGAAAAAAAAAATGCGGATGGATTTAGTCAAATATAAGTATAAACTAGTCTTTAATCGAAGGATTTTAAAAAATATTCATTTTTCACAAAATGGCGGACAGTCAAAGTTAATGGTTCGATTTTAACGAAAACAAAACGGCCGTTTTTTGGCTATAAAACCGCCATTTTTTTTCGAAAAAAATAAATCGAACGATTGAAGACTACATTTTTATGTATTAAATAAGCCTGCAAAATTTCAAGAAGATCGGTTCATTAGTGTTCGAGTAATCTTGGTCACCGACTTCAGAAATGCCATTTTGAGAAAAACGCGTTTAAAGTTTCTCTTTCAACGCTCTTTCAACGCGGATTTTTCGCTTTCAACGCTCATATCTCAGTCAATTTTGTTCGGATCGACTTGAAATTTTCAGGACATATTCTCAGATACTTATACTTCAAAAAAATGCAATAAAAAAAATCGATTTATTCAAAATCGCTAGTGGGGGTAACCCCTTAATACTAAGTTTCAAGTCAATCTGAACAGATGTTTCTTTTACCATACAAACTTCGGATAATGTTTCGGAAAGGACATACCTCCGATTAATTTCGAATTTTGTGTACCCGTGTATCTTTACTCGCCGATCACGAATATGATAGTGGAAATACCCGAAAATTTAATTTTCAAGGTAAAAACTCAAAAAACTGATTTTTTTAAAAGATTTTCTAATTTATTGTAATAAATGTTGATCTTGGAGAAAAATGTTTTCTTTAAGAATTGTAGCCTATACAAAGATTGATATTTTATGGTCTATGCAAGTTTTGTCTTGAACCAATCTGTTTCGAGGAAAATGGGATAATGCTCAAAAAGTAAATTTTCCTAAACTCCATTAGTTTCGATGATATCTACTTACGCACTTAATCGCGGGAAGGTTGCAGTTTGATCTTCAATACTCTACACATACCTAAACAACAAACAACAGCACGCAACACAAAAAACAAACCCAAACACACAACACAACAAAGAACCCCAAACTAACAAACACACAACAAACTCCAATCTTCTCGCAGTAAAGTGCGTAGGTAGATAATATCGAAACTAATGGAGTTTAGCAAAATGTACTTATTGAAGCATTATCCCGTTTTTCTGGGAACAGAATGGTTTTGGACAAAAACTGTACGGAACATAAAAGATCAATCTTTTTATAGGCTGCAACTTTTGTGGCAACCGTTTTTCTCTAAGATCAACATCTGTTAAAATAAAGTAGAAAAACTTAAAAAAAATCCGATTTTGTGAGTTTTGACCTTGAAAATCGAATTTGCGGATATTGTCACGATCATATTCGTAATCAGCGAGTCAAAGTACATGGGCACAGCAAAGTCCGGAGGTATGACTTTTTCGGAAGTACACCCCAAACTTCGCTACACCTTTTCCCCTTGAGGATTGAATGTCCAAAAAAGCTCATATTTAATTAATTGTGTCTAGGAGCAGTAATACAAAGTTTCAAGTAAATTTGAACCCGATTTTTGTTATTTTCCGTACCAATTTTGTCGCCCCCTTTCATTTAGGGGTTGAATTTCGAAAAATCCTAAAATACGTGTTTTATTGATTGTGTTGCAGAGCTTTAATACTAAGTTCCGAGTAAATCTTCTGACCTGATTTTTTTTAATTTTAAATACAAAGTTTGCCACCCCCTTTCTCCCCTTAAGGATTGAATTTAGAAAAATCCCTTCTTAGTGGGTGCTTACGTCACAAAAGCAACCTACTGTCAAATTTTCATGTAGCCTCAGCGGTTTTGGCTCGGTGTTGATGAATCAGTCAGGACATGCTCTTTCGAATGTATATATATAAAAATCGCTCTTGTAAATAAATGTAAAGATTCGTTACGTAATAATGTTGTATTAACGTAAAAGAGACAAAAGTAAATGACTCGTAATTCTAGACAAGCCAAATTAGCATTCGATATTGAAACGTTTAATTAATAAACTGCCTCGCGATACATCGAAACATTCGACTGGACTGGCGGTCGAAAACTCCGAGACTCATCCCATTCACTTTCTCTCGAATAATCCTCCGCAATATCCACAATGTATTTGCCATTTCCGGGAAACCGAACATTTACGTATTTTCCCGTTTGTACGATTATTTGTACTCTCTCCATCGCTGTTGTAGCGAGGAGAATTTATTTTCCCACAATACTGAACACTGCATTCGGCGGATCCAGCGTTATTACTCCTGTCCATTCGGTTCATGCCTCGGGAGTTACAGCACCGCAAAACAGAATTTCAATAAATTGCCCGTTCCCCGTGTGTACACGCGTATTATTACGGGTATTTGTATGCAGCCCGCAAGAAGGGCCTTAATAACCAATTCCGATAATTAAATTGACGAAATTCTTCATCAGCAGCTCATATTGCATTCTGTAATTTCATAGACAATTCATTTTTTCGTCGGGTGGAAGAAAAGGAAAATCTGCGATCGAAATTAAAAGGTTTTGCCCAAT
Source organism: Ophion ellenae (assembly GCA_963210295.1). Lineage (NCBI taxonomy): Eukaryota > Metazoa > Arthropoda > Insecta > Hymenoptera > Ichneumonidae > Ophion > Ophion ellenae. Next base: position 26,346,664 of record OY723395.1, read on the forward strand.
TGTCCGGAATATCTGGTGGCACGTTTCACAAAACGCATCACTTAAGGGGTGAGATACTTTTGGGCGAGGAAAAAATTGCGGATTTTCTTGATTTTTTTTTTAAGGAAAGATTTCTTTCCCATTTCCCATAAGGTATGTTTATATTTTATTATTGCTTTTGGCAGTTATATGGTATTTTTTTAAATTCATTTAAAAAATGGGGGAGATATGGCACGGTCTTCTAAACGGGTTGCGGCGGATGTTGTCAGATGGCGTGACACGTAGCATCGACAGGATTAATCGGAAAAAAAACCAATGAATTTTTTTCTTTCGTTAGCACTCTTACGCAGAATATAAACCACGAAAAAGTGAGAAATTTTGAAAATCGATGAACCGGTACGCTTAAAAACAAAAAAAATTGTATTTTTCGCGAAAAAATGGCTACATTTTGCAATCAAAAATACTTTTTTTATTTTCTAGAACATTTAGGGTCATGTTTTGGTCGATAAGGTTAGGAAGATTTATACTAATTTCATCAGCTTCGGTTCATTAGTTTTTTAGACATACTTCACGCCAGTTTTGAAAATTTATTTTGGCAGACCGTGCCTTCCCCATTTTAAAAGATCAATGAAAAAAAAATTCCATGTAATAGCCAAAAGTAGTAATAAAATATACGCTAACAAGGAACATCCCTCCGGTGACACCCTTCGATTTTTTTGAAATTTGGATATGTTATAAAGCACCGAAAGGTAAGCGATACGTATTTATCGGCGGAAAAATGGTTTTAAGGGGTGAAACCACCCTTCGAAAAAAAAGCATCTCTAGGGGTAATATAGCAACTTCACACACAAGGAGACCACCGATTTTAATTAAGCAAAAACGAAAATTCTTCTAATCGGTGGCAATGGAAAATCCACTATAGTGACATTGCAAAAAAAATTAAGGGGTGAACCACCCCTATATTAAGGGGTGGTTTCACCCCTTAAAAACGTTTTTCCGCCGATAACAAAATGAGTATCGCTTACTTTTCAGTGCTTTATAACATATCCAAATTTCAACAAAATCGAAGGTCGTCACCTGAGGGACGTTCCTTGTAAGTCTCGAGGATGGTGAAAAAATCTTGTCTCTTAAAAAAAATCATGAAAATCGGCACATTTGTTCCCCGCCTAAAGGCATCCCCCCCTTAAGTGTCCGCCTTCGATTTTGTTAAAAGTCATATATGTGATAAAGCATTGAAAACTATTAGACATGTGTTTGTTTTCATCGGCGGAAAAACGGTTTTAAGGGGGGAAACCACCCCGGAAAAAAAACCATGTCGAGGGGAGATTTTCACCCACAAGCAGTCCACCGATCTCAATGAAACAAAAACCAAAATTCTTCTAATGTAAAGTGATGAAAAATCCACCATGGAAGTATTGAAAACATAATTAAATTAAGCGACGACACCCCTTTCTTTGAAGGGCGATTTTCCCCCTTAAAACCCTTTTTCCGTCGATGAAAAAAAAATACGTTTCTATGAGTTTTCTATGCTTTGTCACATTTATGAGTTTCGACAAAATCGAAGGCGGACACGTGAGTGACGATCCTTTTCATCAACTCGAATATAAGAAAAAAAACTTGCAAAAAATCTTCCAAGGAGTTTGCGTTTTCTTCGGTTTTCCGGTTTGATGTTTTCAATTTATAGAAAATCCACAAAATACTTTTCCGGAGTTGTTTCATTTCAACTTTTTTTTCACATAACTTGTCACATCAAAGTAATTTTTAATAACGTTGGCATGTACCCAAGAGTCCAACACACCGCAAGAAAATATTGAAAAATAATAAAGTACGTGCCTCGTTAATCTCCCTTCTGTCAATTTTTTTACAAGAACCGTAACTTGAACGATGGTCCAAATTAGCACCAATTCTTTTATATCGTTAGCATCGAATTTTTCATCCCCGTGGAATTGCAACGCCGCTATTATATGAATCACGTCTGGTCTCTCGAATCTTCCGGTACAAACTTTACTCGCGATCTTTGCCGCGACCAATAGCGAAAACTTTCAGCCCTCGCTGAGTACGAGAGTCTTCGTTGCGCGGTCGGTAGTTTCCGAAAACTGGTTTCTAATAAAGTTTTCTACCTCTTGTTAGTACGAACGTCGAGTGAGAGAAGACTTGTGGGTTCGGGTGTGCGTCGGTGTGTGTGTGTGTGTGTGTATGTGCACCCAATAAATGAGGAAATGGAAGCATCGGACAATGGCGACAACGGGAGCCATCTTCGTGATTTCGTTTTCTTCATTTATAAAACCTTTTAGTACATCGAATACTTCGTGACTTTCTCGGCGAAACCTTTAAGGGGCTACACCAGTGTGAACGCTGAAAATTCGAGTGATTTTCGGGAATTTTTTGGAAGAAAAGTACGAAATGTAATGTTTCGGAAAAATAAGAATATATTTAGCTATATTTGATCTATATTAAATAATTTTTTCATAGAAAAATATTGATATCCAAGCGAATTATGCGCTCCCTTCGGAGGCGCCAAAAAAAAAAGTTCCTCCACTGCTGACATGATTCCGGCCGATTGAGTAGCTGAAACCGAAAAAGGAAAAAATGTCGTTAAACTGAAGGTATTTCCTGTACAATGACGGAGGATTTTCGAAAAATATCAAAATCTAACAAAATGGCGTAGTTATGAAAAAAAAATGTTTTCTTGCCTATAAAGTGGTCGTTTTTTTCAATGCCAAATCGTCAATTTTCATCCAACCAAAAATATCCTACGTCATTGTACAGTAGATATATTCAAGAGTACTCAGTCCAAATTTCAAGTCAATCGGATAATTGCTCTTTGAGTTACAATGTCAGCAAAAACGCGTTTAACGATTCAACTATCCATTTGTGCAAGATAAAATTATATTCACCATAAAAACTGCTAATTACAGGATATTCTTGAAAGTATAAACTGCCGAAAAAGGTAAAAAAAATCGATTTTTTGAAAGTGTCACATTGGTATAGCGCCTTAACAGCAGCAACTGCACATACACGTATACATATTATAAAAATAACTAAATTTTTGCATGCATTTTTTTAAATATTGTTGAAATGTTGCTCTTTCATGTGCTTAACATTTTGAATAAAATAATTTTTATATCATATATTTTTTTTAATAGAGAAAATATGTTTGTTTGGCTTCGAAACCCACATAACCCCTTAAGAGGGTAAGACCACTGTAAACGTCTAAAATGAAGCGATTTTACGAGATTTTTTTTGTGGAAGGACAAGTAAAACAGCAATCAAATTCAAGGATGTTTTTAGTCATATGCTTATCCTCTGAAATGGCCGATTTTTTTTTATTCTATTGTTTACGGATGTGGTTATCGTTCGGCCCTGTAATGATAAAATTTAGGAAAAATGTACAAAAAGGCAGCGTTTGAAAAAGAGTACTCTGATTTTTACAATAAAGCTTTCACTTCCCTCGGCTCGGAAAAATAGTAATTATAAAGTAATCAAAATGATGGAGGGCCGAACGATCACCACATTCGTAAAGAATCGAATTTTCAAAAAATCGTTTGTCTCAGATGGCAAAGACGGCCGCAATCACAACGCCCGACGATGAAAAAAAAATCGCGACATGACTTGCGCAACATCAAACATTACGTACTATTTCGAATAAAATGCTTTGAAAAAATTTAAGAATTTACTTCAAACATGTACAAATATAACTGTGAAATACCAACCCTGTAGATTTAGCCGTTTCTCTAAATTTAATTCCCAAAAAATCGCCTTCAAAATAGGCAAATAGCATTGCATGAAATTACTCGAGTACGTATGATAAGGATGTATCATTCCGATAATTGAAGACATCCTGATTTAAATATCCTTGAATTAATCGATTTAGATACGCCGGAGGTTCGCTGCCAACGCTTCCACGGGACTTGGGCAATCGTTTGCTCGACATTGTCAATAAATTGGACGATTATCAGGAGCCCTATCAGGCCCTCAAGTACGCACCGTATTACAGCTACAGTACAGTGGTCATGGAGATGAAAGACATGTTGAACAACAAGGGTGGCAGTATCAATCATCCGACAGGTATGACACGAACACACTGCCTAATCGGAGACTCCGAGAAATCGCTTTGGAGGCGAGTACTTGGGATAAGGGCTAAATGTTCCCTTTGATGCAGTGATAGCTGCGGGACGGTGGTAGATCTACACCAATCTCACTGACAACGAACATCACTTTGGTGTCCTTCTCCGATTTCGTTGAAACTTTTTTATCTGGAAGAGTATCAAAAACTAAGAGACACGTACTTTTTTTTTATCGGCGGAAAAACGGTTTTAAGGGGTGAAACCCACCCTCGAAAATGGGGAGGTTTTTTTCGTTTTTCGTCGATAACGTTTTAACGATACGAGATACAACAAAAAATCAAATTGCAACCATGTTTATTTTTTGTGTACTATACATTGGAGATGAGAACGATAATGTTATCGACGGAAAACGAAAAACACCCCTATTTTCGAGGGTGCGTTTCTGATACTCTTCCACATAAAAAAGTTTCAACAAAATCGGCGGGGGACACCAAAGTGATGTTCCTTGTGAGAGCTGGACACTAGCACGAAGTTCTTTTTTGTTATTTTCCAAATAAAGAAAACCCAGTTCGAAAATATTTTGTGTCCCTTTAGTGACGCAAAAAATATTGTGTCAGTGTCCCTCTAGGGACACAAAAAATATCCTGTCAGTGTCCCTTTAGGGACACAAGAAATATTCTCTCAGTGGCCCTTTAGGAACACAAGAAAAATCTTGTCAATGTCCTTCTAGGGACACAAAAAATATCCTGTCAGTGTCCCTTTAGGGACACAAGAAATATTCTGTCCGTGGCCCTTTAGGAACACAAGAAAAATCTTGTCAATGTCCTTCTAGGGACATAAAAAATATCCTGTCAGTGTCCCTCTAGGAACACAAAAAATATTCTGTCAGTGGCCCTCTAGGGATACAAAAAATGTTCTGTCAGTGCCCCTTTAGAGACGCAAAAAATCTTCTGCCAGTGTCCCCCTAGGGACGCAAAAAAATATTCTGCCAGTGTCCCTTTAGGAACGGAAAAAATGATTGTGTCAGTCTCCCTTTAGCGGCACAAAAAATATTCTATTCCCAAACTGGGCAATTTTGCTTTGGAAAGAAAAAAATAACTTTTTTCTTGCAAACAATTTTATTGAGATTCAATCGAAAATTGATATCGACGAAAAGAAACTCAATATGTTTCAAACAAACACATTTGGGTACACTTAGTCTTTTAAGTTTTCAAAATCCTAACATTAAAAATAATTTGATTCAGTAATGTACTTTCTATGACATTATTCGATTACTGTAAGGACCAAATTGTTGTATAATCACGCGGAAGGTCCTCTGCGAAGGTATTTCCTCAGTGCACTCCTCATTTCCTCGTCAACAAAGCGTATTCTCGTGGACTCTGACAAACGATCGATATATGCATGCGTACATGTACCAATATAGACCGAGATTTCGCGTGTACACATAATCCTGTCGTGCAGCGGTTTACGCGAACGGTGCAGTTGACACATCCTACGATTATGCGGTACCGGAACTCGGCACGGTGCCTCTCTTGAATCAGGAAAGCTGTCCCGGGCCTGCATCCTCACGATGTGCTGCCACAGCTTCGGGCACGAGCACGAGCGATCAGGAGAGCGTCTTCTCCAAGGGATCCTCGCGAAGTAGGACAGAGGATAAAAAGGTACGATCTCTTTGGAATTATTGCTATATTTTTCGGTACCCATTGATAATAGGCCGTGTCTATTTTTCCGAATGGAGTGTCTCGGAAAAAAATTCCCTATGGAAATTTTCAAAAAGAACGATCGAAATTTCCATCAGGAAATTTCTCTATGGAAATTTTTTAAAAAACGATGAACGAGAATTTCCCGTTAAAGTTTCCTGAAAGAAACTACCGTACAAAAATTTCTCGAAAGAAATTACCGTACAAAAAATCCCGAAAGAAATTACCGTACGAAAATTTCCCGAAAGAAATTACCGTGCACAAATTTCCCGAAAGAAATTACCGTACAAAAATTTCCCGAAAGAAATTACCGTACAAAAGTGTCCCGAAAGAAATTACCGTACAAAAATTCCCTGAAAGGAAGTTCCCTATGACAATTGCCCGAAAGAAATGTCCTAATAAAAATTTTCCGAAAAAAAAATCCGGAACAAAAATTTCCCTACGCACATTTCCCGAAATAAATTACCTGAAAGAAAATGTGCCTGGGAAAATGTTCCGAACAAAATTTCCCTATGAGAATTTCCCGAAAGAAATTTTCCTATGAAAAATTTCCGAAAGAAATTTCCCTATAAGAATTTCCCGAAAGAAATGTCCCTATGAAAATTTCCCAAAAAAATTGGCCTATCGAAATTTCCCGAAAGGAATTTACCCGGTAAAATTTCCCGGAATAAATTTTCCCATTAAAATTATCCGGAACAAATTTACCCGTTAAAATTTTCCGAATTGCATTCACCGACTAAAATTTTCGGAAAACGCGAAACTTCTCCATGAAAATTTCCTCGCATGTGAAATTCCCTCATAATAAATTTCTCAAAAAAATTACCACAATAAATAATTTGTCCGAATAAAGTTTTTCCGCAGGAAGGAATAAGATCTGTCGAAATCGTTGTATATAATCAAATTTGGACAAATTTAGGCAAGAAACCTGGAATATTAGACTGTATTTGACTCACCCCTTCCCAAAAAAGTACCCCAAATTTGACGCTGGTTAAGAGCAACCATCGACGGTTTTCTTCCAATAAGTATTTCGTCTCGAACATTATTACCGTTCGAGATCCATTTATTCACGATCTCAATCCTGTCAATCAAACCTGCTCATTCCACTGGCTATGGCTGATACCCAACATCATTTTTATCCCCAACACGGAGAACGTTTCTTCGCGGGCATTTTCAACCGCGAAAACTATTCCCATGGTTCGTCCTTCCGGGGCAGCCTTCTTGTCCTGTAAATGTGTTTCAAGAAACATCGAAGGAGCAGCTTACCTGCAATCTCCCAAAAAGCCCGGAAGAAACCAGTTAACGCGACGAACGATAATTGCATGTTAAAATTTCATCCCCTAGCCCGAAATGCCAGAGGACAAAAGTCGAATGGCCTTTTAACGTATTTTCCTCGGAGCTATAGCCGAGAGACAATTGATAATGGGAGGCTGCTGTAATTGACGTAGAAGCTTTCCTAAGTTGCCTAGGATCAATCCCCTAATTGGTTGCACGTAGCCACGTAACGGTGAGAGTCGTTTTTTCGCGTCGTTCCTTGGGAGTAATAGAGCCAAGGCGACCGCGCGGTCTACCGAACTGAGCAAAATAAGCGTCTACACTCAGTGTATGGTCGAGTAATGAGAGGTAGAAGGGCCTAATCCTGATCAGCTTTCAAGCCAGAGGGATGATCTTTAGCCCCTTTTCTTCTTTTCCCTCGTTACATCCTACATTTAGTACAGAATGTTTCGCCAAAAAAAAACCCGTAGGTTTGTTAATATTTGAGCAGCACTACGTACAAACCACCCCCTTGCAACCCTCCAACGCGGTTGCCGTTCTCGTGAGTGAACCGGGCGACCAAGCCCAACCAACGCCACCGAGCTATCATAAATATACGAGTCTCTCTCTCTCTCTCTCTCTCTCTCTCTCTCTCTCTCTCTCTCTCTCTCTCTCTCTCGCTTCTCCCGCCCAACCTCATCCCGCCCCCGCACTGTTGTACAGCAAGTTACAGTTTCCACAACGGGGTAGTAACCCTTAAACGTGCGTTGCACTCGTACACGGCGAACGTAGAGGGCTAGGCAGCTTCCCAATTAATAATTAAAATCAATATGGTGGGACGAGCATGGAGGTTTTGGGTAGGGCGCGGATGATACATCTCCCACGGGTCCTCTATTCCCTCTACCAGCACTATCAACCCCCATCCACCCTCATCTCCTACCGCCAACTCGGAAATACACCGAGAGCATACGTGATGCGGAAAAACGAGTCCGCAATAACATCGTGAAAATATTATACACACGTACCCAACATCCTCTCCATTCATGCCTGCTCAAATAGAACACTCTCGCAGATTATACAACGCGTATCGAATGGACAAATGGAAGAATTTGTTTCAAACATTAGTACCGCGTTTCCGGTGCACGGGGAATAATAAACTGGCCGAGGCGTTTGAGAAGTTGGAGTGGAAGTCCTAGTCCATGTAGCCTGGCAAGCGTTCTGTTTGTCTTGAGGGGGTCGTCCCATGTGATAGATATTTTTTTCGCTTTCTTGGGGATTTTTTTTTTATGAAGTATTAAAACACACTATCTTGGAATTTTTACGATACATTTATTGCCATTTTTACAGTCCGACGGAATTTTATCAAATAAAAATAACGAGCTGAATCGACTTTATACCGTTTGGAAGACATTCATGTGGATAAAAAGTTGGATTATTATTCATGATGAAAAAAGTAGACCTGAGGCTATCGCCGGAACTGGAGTAATGTACGAATATCGAAAATTGATTTTCGGGCACGGTTCTAAAAGTTTAGTTCCTAGTTTCGTCCTTTTGCGACTTTTTCAGCTTAAGGGAAGTTTCTGCCTTGTTGGGCCAATAAATGTTCGATTTTTCTCCAATTTTTTATGCGAAAAGAATTAAATATAGAATGTTGATACTTGGTATGTAGACTAAGCGGTCTTCATTGAACATGAAAATATTTTTTAAAGTTTGACAAAACATGGTGGTGGGAGTGGGAGGAGCCACGTATATCGGTGCGCGGGTGATGACATTGTTCGCTTGCGGAAGTCCTAAGTCCCGGACAGGTGATGTGAAGCAAAAAAATCAAACATATTTTTACTTTGTACAATATTGTGTATAAGTTGGACTAGAATTATCCAAAAATATCTAAAAGTTTTTATTTAATGAAGAAAAAACTGCTAAAATTTTTGGGAAATAAACAAACTTCCTTCCAATTGCTCACTATTTTTTTATTTTTCAATTTTTCTTCTTGATTCTAGTTCAACTTATACACAATGTTGTACAAAGAAAAAATATGTTTAATGTTTTTGCTTCAGATCACCTGTCCGGGACTTAGGACTTCCGCAAGCGAAGAATGTCGTCGCCCGCGCACCGACATACGTGGCTCTTCCCACTCCCACCACCATGTTTTGTCAAACTTTAAAAAATATTTCAATGTTCAATAAACACCGCTTAGTCAACATACCAAATATCAACATTCTATATTTAATACTTTTCGCATAAAAAATTGGTGAAAAATCGAACATTTTTTGGCGCAACAAGGCAGAAACGTCCCTTGTTATTAACTATTTTTTAGGCAAATTTTTGGAAAGTGAAAAATTTGCCTAAAAAATCGTCGGATAATTGTCGAAAGATTAATGATCAGGCTAAAAGGCCTAATCATTCAACTTTCGCATGACCGGATACTTTTTTTAAATGTTGTCAATGACGTGAATCCCAAGCTGTAGAAAAATAAGTTCTATTTTCTACGAAAAAAACAACATTAATAATTTGTTATTGAAAAATGCGATTTCACAAAAAAAAATCATCCGATCGTATGATTAAAAAATATAATGAACCATGCTTTGTCCGAATTTGAAGTGACTCAGCCGGATAGATTTGGAAGTACGACTTACACCGTTTCATAAATCAGTTTCGAGAAAAATTAAAAAAAAACAGTACAGTAGAATCCCGATTATCCAGACTAATGAAGACCAGGCCTAGTCCGAATAATCGAAAATCCAGATAATCCATTTTATGGTGAAATAGAATCGTAGTTTTATTGATACGTATTTATTTTCGCACTAATAACCATTCTACCGTAAATCGCAGCGGATCAGTTCGCCGTTGCCCTGTGGGCGTTCTAACCCTTCACAAAAATCGTCATAACTCGATCAATTTTCGGAATGTTTACAAAATCGTTTTTTCGCAAATAGACTGAAGACTCTAGACTACAAAACTAAGCAATTAAAAAATCGTATTTGAAAAAATTCAGGGCAAGGTTCCGAACCCCCACCCCTCCGATCGAGCTGAAATTTTGCACAAACCTTCCTTTAAAAATTTAAGACAACCGTTAAAGAAATTTTTGGTGACGCGAAATAGTTTTTGGGTTTGTTTATTTGGCTATTTTTGTTTGGCCAGAACACGTTGAAAAAAAAACTTTAAAATTCAATATCTCGAAAACTATTGCGAAAAGGAAATTTACTGAAAGGAAGATTCGTGCAAAATTTCAGCTCGAGCGGGAGAAGGAGGGGCTTCGGTACTTAACCAAATTTCCAAGATATCCAAAATTGTACGTTTTGAATGTTAAAAAAAAATTGTGCATTCGATATGCCTGCGTGAAAATTTAATTTATTTTGAGCTCGACCTGCACAAGTACACAAATACATTAACTTACGATACTATTCGTATGGTAATTGTTACCATCAACAGTATTGGAAATAACAACAAAAGTCCTTAGGGGGTACGCTTCAGGCAAGCCTCCCCAATTTGTCTGATTTCTCCTCAACAGTTTGATCAGAGAATTTCCATTTGACGGAACAAAAAAATGTTATCGATACTGATTTCGCGAAGGCAGTGCACACACATGCGAGATCACGTAGTGAAACGTAAGCGATTCGCGGAGCACCCTCGCGAAATACCATCGTGATTACACGCTTCATGAATTTCTACCCCTCCGATTCCCCAAAGAGCAGCAACGTTAATTGCGGAAGAGAAAATACACAGAGTGGCAACATCATCAACGCTCGCGCGTGACCGCATTTCCTCTAGTCCCCTTTTCATTTTCAACGATGCAGTTGCACTCCCGTTGCGAGCCCCGAACGAAGTGATTGCTAAAATTATGTCATCGGATAGTTTTTCCTGCTCTTTTGCCTTGCCTGTATAGCAGGGTGGATAAACGAAAGAGTTGTATCAAACGAGTCCATGAAGCTTGAGACTTCATTGCTTCATTAATCCTCCAGGGGAGTGCAGTTAATGCGTCCGATCATTTCTGGCTTTTACTACTTGCGACTCTTACCACCAGGGAAGCTCTAATGGACGAAGGGAGAATATACGAATTAATTGCTGTGCCTAATTGTACCCTTTTACTCTCTACAGTTATTGCAAATTACACCGACCTACAATTATAGACAATTTTGTCTCGAGCTATCGAACTTGCAAGAACAAAAAAGAATATGACAAATCCAGTGAAAAATTTCGCACAATCCGTACTCATGTCTACATTCACTGTCGTCCAATATCCATAAGTGAATATCCATAAGTACGAATATGCATAAGTACGAATATCCATAAGTACGAATATCCATGAGTACGAATATCCATAAGTACGAATATTTATAAGTGCGAATATTTATAAGTACGAATATCTATAAGTACGAATATCCATAAGTCGAACATCCATAAGTGAGTATAGTTTAGAAATGAGTGCCAGAAATGAATCCATGAGTGCCAGAAAAGAATCCATGAGTACGAATATCCATAAGTACGAATATTTATAAGTGCGAATATTTATAAGTACGAATATCTATAAGTACGAATATCCATAAGTCGAACATCCATAAGTGAGTATAGTTTAGAAATGAGTGCCAGAAATGGCGGGAGGTAGAGATAAGTATTGAAGTTAAGTATACAGTAGAAATGAGCGTCAGAAATGGCGGAAGAGTGAAAAGACGAAGAAAGTTGAACATTTTAATCAATTTTTAACAAAGAGAATGCTCGGTAAAAGTTTAAGTTTGTTTGGGTTATATACTTTGGGTTATATACTATACTTCCTTATGGATATTCACTTATGGATACTCGGTTATGGAATTCAACTTATGGATATCCTACTCCATCGTCCACATTAGGGTGATTAAAGAAATGGACTATTTTTTCCCCCTTTGAATCCCCCTATTCAGTAGTTGCAGTAAGATGCAATAACACACCTGTTACAATAAGAGCGCTTAATATTAATATTTACGCTCATCACATGGAGAAAACTTTGCTCGCTGCTTTTGAATATTATTGCTCGCCAACGGATTAACGACGACAATGCCCCAAACATGGTTTTGTAGGAAATTGAACGCTCTATAAAAAAGCTTTCTTATCGTTTTATGATAAATCTACTCTTCCAAAAGTTATTTAAGGTCAAAGTTGAATGTATAGCAAAGTTGAAGGTTTTTTTTACTTTTCCAGCGAAACTATCAGACTTATCACAAAACTTCAAAGGACCTTATTTGTAGATCATTAAATTTTCCACAAAGTCATGTCATTGTGGTCTAATCACGAAAGTTATAAGGATCATTTGGAATTTTTTAGAAATCTTAGGATCATAAATGACGTTGCAGAACGTGGTATTGCGTTAATAGAAGAATATAATAAGTGTTTGAGGAACGAAGAACATCTGCGAGATCTTTTACACGTAATACAAAAACATCGTATTCTAAATTTTACCAAAGAATCTTAAATGAAGATCAATTTTTTAAATAACTTTTATATTCGAAGTTAAAAAATGTATTGGTTTAGTCAAAATTAGAAATAAAACGAAAAAAATACTCATGTGTTTTACAACTTTCATCAACAGTAAACATTAAAAAGTAACTTTATAGAAATTGGCTCCTTTTTATTAATATTTTCGCTTAATATAACAATTAATTTAACGGAAATAGTAGCATTCCTCCAAAAAACGTATTTGTAAGGCCGTTAACTGCTAAACGATTCATTTTTTAAATTATTCAACGACATGATTTTACAGAAAATCAAATGATGTGCAGAAAAAGGTCCCATGACATTTTGTGATACGTCTGATAGTTTCGTCGGAAAAATGTAAAAATCTTGAAATTGACTATAAATTCAACTTTGACCTTAAATATCTTTTGAAACAGTAGATTTATCATGAAATTATAAGAGACCTTGATTATAGAGCGTCCAATGCCCTACTAAAATGTGTCTCGAGCATTGTTATACGTTTACCCATTGACGAGTTATAACATTCAAAATCAGCAAGCAAAGTTTTCTCCATGTAGCATGGGAAATAAAAAATCGCAATGGCGAAAGTCCAAATATTAATACTAAGCTCCTATTTTAACAGGTGTCCTATTTCTCCTCACTGCAACCACTGATCAGGAAGATTTGGAAAGAAAAAAAAATTGATTTTTTTAATCACCTTAATCTACATGCACTTTTTTCCTCCTATTTCAAATCTTCTGTGAAGAAGATAAATCATTAGGTATTCAGGATGACCCCGTGACTTTTACAAACTAATTGTCAAATGATCTGGATGTTCCAGGCGAGGGGGGGTAGAGCTTTAATTAACCATGTTAAAAAATGAAGCAAACGTGTGCCTGTATACATCGAACGTGAGACAAAGGCAACGAGGGAGGGCGCTCGTACGAATAACAATAATCAATAGCCAGAGGGAGAACCTCGATTCCTGTGCACAACCAAAATTACTCGTCTACGTCGCAACGGTCTGTTCGTGATTGACGCCCGACGGCTCTACTCGAAACAGTCAAAACATTTCACTTTGAGAGACTGCCTCAGCCGCTTGAGCCACCGCGATTAGTACGCGTATCCCATAAGTGCGGCACATACTGTATGGCAATGTGTACATACTCGGTTCAAAGTGAAAGAGGCGTATGTCAGGCAAATTTAGCTATTGAAGGATAGAAGACAGGGCCCTCTTTTTAAAACGGCACTTTTTTGGTCCAAATCAAATCATTTCGTTTTACGAAGCTGCTTTTTTATTTTCCATTTCGAAGTTTATTTTGGTAACGACTCGCTTGTGGGATATTGGCTGAAACACAAGGTATTAAGGGGGGAGATACCTTTCGGTGAAGGAAAAATGTTTTTTTTAAGGAAATAATTATTAAGAACTATACTTAAGGAAAGAATTTTTTTTAAGGAATGATTTCTTCATTTTTTTGAGACTTAGGATATGTTTTATTACTACTTTTGGCTGTTACATGGTGTTTAAAAAATAATCTTTAAGAATGGCGGAGGTATGGCATAGTCTTCTAAGTGGGTTGCAGCGAGCATTGTCAGACGGCGTGACGCGTAGCGTCGGCGTGATTAATATGAAAAAAAACCAACGGAGATTTTTCTTCCAGTAACACTCATACGCAGAATATGAACTAAGAAAACGTGAGAAATGTTGAAAATCGATTAAATGGTACGCTTCAAAACAAAAATATGGAATTTTCCGAAAAAAAATACTACATTTTGTAATAAAAAACATACTTTATTTTTATTTTCGAAAACAATTAGGGTCATGTTTTAGACTTAAAAAGACTTATACCAAATTTCATGAGAATTGGTCGATTAGTTTCAAAAAAGCAGTTTAGAAGGCCTTGCCCTACCGACGCCATTTTTGAATATTAACAAGAAAAATATCATTTCACAGACAAAAGTAGTAATAAAACATACACTAGGTCTCAAAAATGATGAAGAAATGTTGCCTTTTGAAAAAAATCATCAAAAACAGCTAATTTGTTCCTCGCTTAAATGTATCTCCCCCCTTAAGAATGCATGGGAATCTTACCCGAAACGCTTTCAGCAAATTCCTGAACTGAAACCTGAGAAACTGAAAGCAAAAAGGCAGTTTTTAGTCACAAAAAAAATAAAATGAGAAAATTAAAAAAACTTAACGTAGTGTGGATAAGTCCGATTTTGTTCACCAGCTTCTCATTTTAGATAGCCGTTCCTGAAGCATTATGCTTCTAAGCCACCTTTTTATCCGCCTCGTGGCAGAGAAACTCCTCTCACAGCTGGCAGAGCTTACTGGGCGTACTGTTGCTCCTTAGAAAAGTTTATATGAATTAGGGCAGTACTCCTTTCGAATATGCTTTCTTGAATTTCCAGCATTTATTTCATCACTTTTAAATGAAAGTATGTTTTTCATTACCATCGCTACAGCTTTTAAGGCTGACGTATCAATTATTAAAAAAAAAATCATAATTATTGATGAAGTCCTCTAGGTTCTTCAGATTCCATTTTAAAAAATGCGTCAACTGCGAGAGCTAACGGTAGATTCTCAAATCGGCGTTTTGGATTTGCAATCATATTATCTATTACTTGATAGTAAATATCCATCTTCCAGTATTCTACTACTCGTGTATCGGTCGGCAAATCTAATGGACTTCTTTTGCCCGCAGTTAACTTGATAGTCAAATTTGAATATCTATTTAATTTACGTAATGAAATAGCTATTTTGTAAACAAGTTACAAAAGAGCGACGAAAAAAATTATTCAAGGTTTATTAAATTATTTCTTCATGCTGGCTTGGGTGAATGAAATAAAATTCATCGATTATTTGAATTCAATTATCTTTGACGGGTGATGACCACCCGTGCTATGCCAATAATTTTACATGGATAGGTTAAACCATCCCATGGATCACTTAACGTATAGTTAAGTTAACCCATTAAGTAGTTAACTTATTTTTAAGTTGACTATAGTTAACTGTTACCGTATAGTTAAGTTATGTTAACCCAAGACTTAACATATAGTTAAGTTAACTTAACTGAACTCACAGTTAAGTTAAGTTAATTTAACTGAACTCACAGTCAAGTTAAGTTAACACACAGTTAAGTTAAGTTAATTAAACTTAACTTGTGGTTAAGTTAATTTAACTTAACTCGTAGTTAAGCTAATTTAACTTAACTCGTGATTAAGTTAACTTAACTTAACTCGTAATTAACTTAACTTAACTCATAGTTAAGTTAACCCATCAATGGCTAGGCCAATGATTTCCCATGCGACCTTAAGTTCCAGTATCCCTTTCGATCGATGAGTATCTCTGCGAAAGGATTTTAATTATGCGAACTTGGATAAGCAGGAACGCCTCCTAACAACTGGGACTTTTGTATACATTGCAAAAGGCTTTCGATAAATAGCCGTCTCCGCACGAAGGGAGAAGAAAAGACGAATCGATGCACAGTAAATCAAGAGAGAGAGAGAGAAAGAGCGAGAGAGAGAGAGAGAGAGAGAGAGAGAGAGAGAGAGAGAGAGAGAGGGAGCCTTCAATCGTTGAAGCCAAGAATTACTCCTCCCTTTATTATCTTCAAGTATCCAATAATTTCGATAATGAAGTCACTCGGAAAAGTGTCTTTAATTACGGTCCCATTATCGCCTCTCGGATTTCTTCGATATACCTGGGCGAGATAACGTTCCCCGTGAAATGTATTTAGTTCGGCTGACACGACTGTTGAATTTGTTTTTTTTTTCCTTTTCTCTTTTTTTCTCGCCCATAAATAGCCTCTAGTTACGTCTATATATCAAAAGACCCGGGGAGCTAATCGATATGTTTATCATAATATCGAGATCCCAAAGGAAAGAACCCCTGCTGAAATCCAGTCTACCCACGCCATTTATAAGCAACCTGTGCTGCTGCTGCTGCTTGCTCTTGTCTCGTTGGGATTTAATACACGAAATACGCGGTCTGACCTTTCGCCCGAGGCGAATATAAATTTATAGTGACATGTTAATGATATCATGGGAATATTATTTCCAAGCCTGTTATGATATTCGTTACGAAAATCGCGTTTACATGTTTCTTTTCTCCGAGGGCCTCTCTGCGTGGGATGGAGTTGGTACAGCTATCGGCGAACATTCGTCTTACAGACGGATTATTCGTAATTATTGTGTACTAACTGCAATTTCTAGCTGTGACCATTTCATTACTTACTTTACCCCTTTTTTCCTCCTTGTTATTTTACTTTTTCATGTTGTTTCTTAATGGCCTACATCTAGCTCGTGGCCGAAGAAAGGAGGAATTTTCGTTGCTTTTTTTTATTGGAAAACGTGTGCAGGTTTTCATTTTTTTTTGTTTATATTGAAGAGTATGGGTTCAAGTATTCGTTGCACTTTTTGTATTAAAATATGTTTGTAAATGTGGTAGATGGTTTGAGCAGACCGCTGTTTGAAAAACGTCCTGGGCTCGGAAACTAATCAGCCGAAATAAAAAAAAGAACTCATTTCCGTGCATGAGACTACCTACTACTTGGACGAAGAGTTTAATAAAATAATGATTTTTGAAAAAATAGCAGCAGTCCAAAGTGCGAGCATCGATTTTTGATGAAAAAACGCTCTATTTTCGTTGATAAAAAAAGCTAGGCATCGAAAAACAAATTCCTTCGTTCAAGCACTGCTTTTTGATATGTAAATGAAGCTTGTAGAATTTAAAGTTGATCGGCGCAGTGATTTTTGAGATATCGTGGTCACTGATCTTCAAAAAGTCTTATTGAGATTTAAGGGGCTAAATCTACCTAGAGGCCTATTAAGACCCTTCAAAAGAGATTACCAAAAAATACAGAAAAACAACAAAAACATGTCCGTCGGCAGGCAATGAAAGTTTTTTTGCGACGTTTAACGGTGGACATTCTCTAGCTTAAAGGGTTCATCCGAAATGTAAAAACCAAACGGGTTATTCAAGTCAACAATAAATACGAGTCGTTGACGATCGTTGATTCTAAAAATAATTTTTTTTAACGACGTGGCGATTAATTGGAACTTGAGCATACAAAGTCTATGAAAAAAGTCGCTATTTTTACGTAACCATTGAAAAATGAAGATGGATTTTTAAGAAGTGAGATCGTCAACGACCTTTGAATACTTCTCATCGTATCTTCTGTAAATTTGGGAATAATCCATCAAGTGGTTTTTGAGATATCATGTCCACCGACTTTGCAAACAGTGTGTCGAGAAAAACGCGTTTAAAGTTTGAAGTATGGTGCTGCTAGCGCTCGCCCGGCCGACTGTTAGAAGCCGTAGCTCATTCAATTTCAGGAATATTTCAATGAAATTTTCAGGAAATATAGTTAAAAGTCGATACTATCGACTAAAAATATTTTGAAAAATGCAATTTTTTTAACCCACCTAGGTAAATTCATCCCCTTAATGTTCGCCGGTTCGCTGAACCTACCCACAAACGCCCATAGCGCTCTCAATTTTCAACGGATCGACTCGAAATTTCCGGAGAACATTTCTGAAACGTTATATTTTGAAAATCCGTCGAAAACCAAAGATCGAGATTTTCGAAAATTTCAACTAGATATAGTCTTACTTAACTTAAAATCTTAAAATAAACTTAACTCAAAACTTAAAATACTTAACTTAAAATTACTTACTTACTCTTACTTGACTTGAAATCGTAAAATAAACTTAACTTTAAACTTTAAATTACTTACGGATCGTACTCGAAATTTCCAGACAACATTTCTGAAATGTTATATTTTGAAAATCCGTCGAAAACCAAAGATCGATATTTTTGAAAATTTCAACTAGATATAGTCTTACTTAACTTAAAATCTTAAAATAAACTTAACTCAAAGCTTAAAATACTTAACATAAAATTACTTACTTACTCTTACTTAACTTGAAGTCTTAAAATAAACTTAACTCGAAACTGAAAATACTTAACTTGAATTTACTTACTTACTCTTACTTAATTTGAAATCTTAAAATAAACTTAACTCGAAACTGAAAATACTTAACTTAAAACTGGAAAGTACTTACAGATCGTCCTCGAAATTTACACAGAACATTTCAGAAATGTTATATTTTGAAAATCCGTCGAAAACCAAAGACCGATATTTTCGAAAATTTCAACTATGTGTGATCTTACTTAACTTAAAATCTCAAAATAAACTTAACTCAAAACTGAAAATACTTAACTTAAAATTACTTACTTACTCTTACTTAACTTGAAATCTTTAATTAATCTTTAAGCTCAAAATAAACTTAACTTAATACGCAAAATTACTTGCTTAACTTAAAATCTCAAAATAAACTTAACTTAAAACCTAAGATCAAATGTTCGATCACCTTCTCGCTGACGCGAGAGGCCAAGAAAAGTTGAAAATCAGGGGTGGTGTATTGAATGAGATTTTCCCGTTTTCAGCAGTTTGCGAGAAAATCGTATTTATAGCTCGAGTGAATCGTCCGAAGGGAGGAAAAATCGAGTCTATCTCGCGTTGCACCCCACGTGCAACCCCCCAAGAGGCTCTCGGATCGTTCTCCCTCGAGAGTCTCGTACACATACGTCGCGTGATTCCCGATCGTGCCTCACTTCGAGCTGCCTTATCGTAGATTATTTTCAGCAGGCGTATTATAACGTATAGTAGGTGGATATTCGCGATTACACGCGAGCATTTTCATGTTTCAGTCACCGACGCAACAGGAGGTGCTATCGGCCCTTAAGAGACGCCTGGAGCAAACGAGCGTGCCCCTCTTCCCACGGCATCGTCTCCGCATGCTGTCGAAACTCGCCGAGGGGGCATTCGGAACGGTAAGACACAGAATCCATCCGAGATCACCTTCCAATTCAATTACAAAACCGGCCCGCTCATCGCTATATCCGAGAGATCGAAAAAAAAAATAGAAATAATATCGCTGAAAAAATACATATGCAAAAAGATAAAGGGAAAAACGACTGAGCGTCCGCTGCCTTTTTTATATACAGAGTGTCCTGTTGTAAATGGATAATCCTGCAACTGTCGATAGGTCAGATTATGGCCTACTATATGCTGGAATTTCAGTTTAGTCAAAGTCCCACGGTTTTCGAGATTTTGGGCTTTATGTTGTTTTTTGAAAAAAAAAACATCTGCTTTTGGTTTTTTGCATGGCATTTCTACAAATGATATGAGTCGATAATAACTATGCAACTTTTTTAAGGCGTTAGGCCACAGTAACAGGTATAATATCATGTGCGAATTTAACAATTTTTTTTTCGTATGAAAAAGTGATTCACTCATAATATTAATTACACATCTATTGAGTATGAATATCAAGCTGTTAAATTTTTTTATTTCAATGTACAAAATGTCTGACTACTAAGATTTTCTTTCGTTATCTTTTTTTAGGCGCTCCGCGGCGTGACATTTATCATCCACAATTTTGTACCCAGAACAAAAAACCAAAATTCTCGTCAATCTAGATTAGAATATCTAGAGAAGTACGTACGGAATTGAAAAAATATTGTTTTATTCAAAAGTTGTAGGTATTTGAACTTAAGAAATGAATTTTCAGTGAAAAATTTCGTTATAACTGCTCATAAACTGGTCATACAATGAAAAGTTTTCGATTAATCAGAAATTCCGTACGTACTTCTCTGCGAAATGCAATTAGGAACATAATTTTTAAATTTGAAGTAAGTCGAGTGAAAATTGTTGAAGTTATTTGTCACGCCAATTGGAGAAAAGCTGTTTCGAGAAGTTTCGAGTAGTAGATGATTTTTATCTCGAAAACCGTGGGACTTTTACTAAACTAAATTTTCAGCATATAGTAGGACATGATCTGACCTATCGATAGTTGCAGGATTATCCATTCATAACAGAACACACTGTATACGTGAGTGGGCATTGCCAGCCAGCCAGCTCGAAATTTACGTGCCATAAATTTCATCGAGAATCGCTCGTGGCACACGCGAAGAGAGAGAGAGCACACTTTGCGATATTGAATGAGGATGGAGATGAGGAAAAAAGAAACTAAACTAAAAACTTGTTAAGGGAGGACACCACTGTGACGGACCGAATAAAGATCGTTTTTGCCGATTTTTTTGTCCACTAGCTTATTTATTCGGGATTTAAAGAAAAATGCATGTTATTAAGCATACCTTGAAATTATTTAGTGTACATTTTTATTTAAAAACATTTTTAATGGACAACTTTATTGAGGTATGAGAGAGCCTCTGTGTAAAAAATTTGGTCCAACGCCCGGATCGATAGCTTGACTATTGTCGGTCTGAAAAATGAAAAGATTTACAATCTATATAAATGTGGTTCTTGGTGTATGTAGCTGTTTGTCGAAAAAAAAAATTCATAAAATAGCGGGTGTTTAAAAAATAGTGTAATTTTGAGGAAATGTTTACTTATATGCGGGGGCTTGAAAAAATACTAAAATACTAAAGAATGCTAAAAATACTACTAACCCAAACAAGAACTGCTGCGTGTAACCATAGCTACTGTAATTACGGAAATTTCGTTTTTCTTTCTAAATTGAAAAATCGGATCATTATAGATAGAGTTATGATTACGGTCAGGTCTAGAAAAGTCGTTTCAGTTTTAGGATACGTAAATCATTGCCCTACCTGCTCTCACTTAATCGCCTGTAGCTTGGTCAATTTTCAATATTTCAACGAACATTTTTTGCACTTATTCTTAAATATGTATACTTTGAGGGAATGCAAAAAATATCGATTTTTTTTACCCGTCACGGTGGTGTCCCGTCTTAATTCTGAGTCTTAATCTGAGTCATACATTCATATATATATATATATATATATATATATATATATATATATATATATATATATATATATATATATATATATATATATATATATATATATATATACAAGGTGTCCTGTTATGAATTGATAATCCTGCAACTGTTGATAGGTCAGATCATGTCCTACTATATGCTGGAATTTCAGTTTAGTGAAAGTCCCACGGTTTTCATGATTTTCAGCTTCATGTTATTTTTGCAAAAAAATCATCTACTTTAGGTTTTTCGGATACCATTTCTACAAATGATATGAATCGACAATAACTAAGCATCTTTTAAAAGTAATTGGCATGATATGCGTAGTACATTCTAGATAAAACAAATGACCAAGAGTATTTTTTTTTAAACCGGCTCAAAAAAGGTTGTCATTTGTAAAAATGGCATACGAAAAACCAAAAGCAGATGATTTTCATCTCGAAAACCGTGGAACTTTTACTAAACTGAAATTCCAGCATACAATAGGACTTGATCTGATCCATCGACAGTTGCAGGATTATCCATTCATAACAGGACACCCTATATATATATCCGTTTCAAACTACCAACATATACACCCTCGTTCATCACCATCATAAAGTTTGCCTCCAATATTAATTTCCATTCTCACCGCACGACTCAACATTTATTTTCCTCGCACGCAGATTATCTTTTCCAAAATAACATATAATTTTCCCGTGCTTTTAATTGACGTTTTCAAGTCGACCAACAGTTCGCGTGAGATTTCGTTATCGCACTCGAGCCACCGGAACTCCACGTGCTTCGTGCACCTCTCGATTTCAAATGACACGACTCAGACCAATTGTTACTTTTTTTTTCATACAAGCACACATTGGCTCGAGCCTTGCTGGCGAACAGCATGCACGTGATGGGCGTAGTTGTCACTAAACTTTTAACAACGACCCTCATCCATCTAGAAAAATGGATGAAAAAAAGGACGAGTCGAATGTTGGGTGAACATGCAGTTTTAATAACGTTTTATTTTCTTCACCCTCAAGTCCAAAGCAGAAACGCACACATGCAGTTGAGAAAAACTTGAATCGTAAAAACCACGAGGAAGTTGAAATTTACAGCCCGGTCCGTACTTTCGTCGAATACCGTACACGTGCACATCGTGGTATACGATTGCAACAATACGTCGATTAACGAAATACAGAAGGGAGCATTCTTCGTCGTACAACAACACTCGCAACGGCAGCATTCTGCGCGCGGTGAACGCTGCCGGGAATGCGCTAATGCCGCTAATAATACCCCCTTTGTTTTGCCCACGTCGAGTAGTCCAGGGTTGCCAGGGTTGCAGTGCACCACCCTCGTCGCTAATGATACGCGCGGCAGGGGGCGGGAATGGTGTTGGGGGTTGGGGGGTGGAAATCGGGGGTGAATGCAACGCGACCGACTCCCGTCTACCTCCACACGACCATCACCATCAACACCCATTCACCATTGGTGCCAACGCGCACTTTCCATCCTACACCACGAAAATGCACAACTCCGCAGGTTTGCACTTCCACACAATTCATCCTGTACTTCAATCCTCCACATCGGTACGCCTTCCATTCACGCGTACCCAGTCACGTATACGTACAATTTTGATTCTACTTTATTACGAAAGGTTTTTTTTGTAATCGGCGAGGGTTTTGGGGCTTTTGGGTTTGCGACGACGGGTCGGCCTAAGGTTGGGCCTAAGGGCCCAAAAACAGCTCGGTTTTCGGGATTTTTTTCTCATGAGAATATCAGGTTGACGAGGTAAGGTGGCCAATTATTGGCACTTTGGGCCCAATGATTCACACTGGAAGGGCCCAATTATTGGAACTTCACGGGCCCAATTATTGCCACTTTAAGGGCCCAATTATTGCCACTTCAAAGGCCCAATTATTGCCACTTTAAGGGCCTAATTATTTCCACTTGAAGGGCCCAATTATTGGCACTTCAAGGGCCTAATTATTGGCACTTTAAGGGCCACATTATTGGTACTTTAAGGGCTTCATTATTGGCACTTCAAGGGCCCAATTATTGGCACTTCAAGGGCCCAATTATTGGCACTTCAAGGGCCCAACTATTGGCACTTCAAGGGCCCAATTATTCACACTGGAAGGGCCCAATTATTGGAACTTCAAGGGCCCAATTATTGCCACTTTAAGGGCCCAATTATTGCCACTTCAAAGGCCCAATTATTGCCACTTTAAGGGCGTAATTATTTCCACTTGAAGGGCCCAATTATTGGCACTTCAAGGGCCTAATTATTGGCACTTTAAGGGCCACATTATTGGTACTTTAAGGGCTTCATTATTGGCACTTCAAGGGCCCAATTATTGGCACTTCAAGGGCCCAACTATTGGCACTTCAAGGGCCCAATTATTGGCACTTCAAGGGCCCAATTATTGGCACTTCAAGGGCCCAATTATTGGCACTTCAAGGGCCCAATTATTGGCACTTTAAAGACCACTATGTAGGTAGGAGAGGAGTGTTAATAATTGATGGGGTGCCCAAATAAGGTCACTTTACCCTATTTATTCTGGATAATTGAAACTTCGTGTACATATCATTACATCTTTTAGTTTTTCGATTTTGGTTTTAACATTTGAAAGTGAGGGCTGCACGACACTTGCTTCAAAGACGGTGACCGCCAGAGTTGTTCCACGGCGTCCAATCTAGCGTCTGGTATAGTGGTCTGAAACACCAGAGCCAATGAATTTTAGATTTTTTAGACCCACACGCGGTATGTGAACCTAAAAAATCCCAAGAAAAGTGAAAATTCGAAACATGACACGTGTTTGAAAGAATGTCCTGTTTTTCGTGACATTTTTAGTACAGTTTTTGTTGATGTGAAAGTAGTTTTTTAAAATAACTCTATCATGGAACTTTAGGTTCACATAGACGGTAATTATGTTATCTAAAAGTGTGCAAAATTTCGAAATGATAGTCCAGATAGTTTTTCAGTTATCTTGTTCGAGGTTCCTCAAAAAGCCGTTTTTCGGAATCGCGTTGACAGTTTCGACTCAAAAATATTGTGACTAAATGACCTACCCATCAATATTCAAATCCGATGCCATGATGTAGTTCCTCAGCTCTTCTTTACGTTATAAGAGGACCTCCCCCCTTAACGAAAAACTTTAATGATACGTCCATAAGGTTAATGATCTGGAAATTGATACTTCAATAAAAATATCACAATCACAAAAATGGCAGGCTATAGAAAAAAAAAGTTCGATTTCTGACCACAAAAAGACATCTCTAAATGATATGTTATTTAAAAAAATCATCCGGTCATAGGATAGAAAATGTTACAAGACCCTGCCATGTCAGAATTTCAATTGAACGACTTTTCCCCTTCAATATACGTAATATCACTGGAGAATATAATTAAGGGGTTAGGCCACTCTAAAGGGCGAAAAATAGGCTTTTTGGGGATTTTTTTTCAGAAAAACGACAAAATAAATCGAGATTACAAAAAAGGGTGTTTATCATACATATCAGTGACTGTATACAATAATTTTTTTGAAGCGATTAATTTCAAAATGGTGGCTGTGCAGCGTTTATCTCAAAACAGCATTTCTTAAGTTGGCCGGAAAGCTAACTCAGACAATTTTCAACCGATTCACTTGAAATGTTGAATATATCTTGAAAAATACATTGTCTATGGAAGTACGTAGGATTTTTTTTATGTTGCATAGTTCATTTGTTATTAACAATTATCTGACCATTTTTCAGTCAAATGTTTCACTTCCCTAAAATTTGTCTAAAAAATCGTCAGATAATTGTTAATAACAAGTGAACTATGAAATATAAAAAAAAAATTCTACGTACTTCCATAGACAATGTATTTTTCAACATAAATTCAACATTTCGAGTGAATCGGTTGAAAATTGCCCGAGTTAGTTTTCCGGCCAACTTAAGAAATGCAGTTTTGAGATAAACATTGCACAGCCGCCATTTTGAAATTAATCGCTTCAAAAAAATTATTGTAAACAGACACACATTTGTGTGATAAACACCCTTTTTGTAATCTCGATTTATGTTGCAGTTTCCCTGAAAAAAAATTCCCAAAAAGCCTATTTTCCGGCCTCTAGAGTGGTCTAACCCCTTAATCGTCGGGATCGCGGTCAAACATGGCGAGAATTTGCCAGATTCCCAGCACGTTCACCCAACGCAGAAAGCAAAAGAAAAGCATATATATGCGCGTAAATATCCAGAGCTTAAAATTGGATCGACGAACCGGAAGACGCGTACAATACACCATTCCTTTGTCATTCACCTGTCTCGCAAATCCCCCGGATTGTTTGCCCAGGGGGTGTGGAGGGGTCGGGGGGGGGGGGGGGTAGAGAATGAAATATGACAATAAGATTGAGAAAGAGATTGCCTTGCTCATACCGCCATGGTGTCTACGTGTATTAAAAAACGAAAAAAGAAAGTATAGCGAGCAATGCGAGAATCTCGGCTCCGGATTGGTATGCCCGGTTTCGCTGCTTTGCATGCGAAAGCTCCTTCGCGGAAAGGAATACGCAAGGCGACGGATAAAACACAGGGAAAGAGCGAGGTGGAGGAAAAGTAGATGGAGAAAGAGAAGATCTTATCTGCGAACGATTTCTAAGGAAAACAAATTATGCTAATAAAGGTATACGTGGCGGAAGCCGAAGGGATTCCGGAGTATGGAACAACGACCACCCTCGGCAAGAGGCTCGTTGCCGTCAAGTTTTTACTGCCCGAAGCAACCGAGAAGGAAAAGTGAGTATATCCATATACACATGTATACCTAATAACGAAAGTAAGAGACAAAAAAAAGCAACATTGTGTGTAGTATACGGAATGGAATATAATGTAGTTGGAGGCGATTTGCATCTCTTTTTGTTGCCATTAACCGTCCTATATGGTACACCCACTACGATTTGCTGTTTGCATTGCGCAATACCCGCACACCGTGTACGATCAATCGGCGTGCTGTGCATGCTAATGGAATAGCAAAGCAGCACCGCCGAGACCCTGCTCGATCGCCACTTGGTCACAGAATTTCGTATGAGGGTGAAGATGACAAAAGTTCGAAACCTAAGGTGGTCCTATCGCTTCACACTAGTCACACCACCGATCGTACTTGAGACTTTAAAATTTATATTTTTTACATATGCAAAAAAAAGGGTAATAACTAAATTTGCCATGTGTAAAATGTGTAATTAATGTTCACATTTAATTAGAAAAATGAAAAATCAGTTATTCCAACGATTCGCGCAGTATTTCTAGGTTTGATATTTGGCAATATTGGTTCTGTCTCCGTCTCTTTTTACTCAACCAGCCGAGTTTAAGGCGTTACCCCCACTTGTAGCGCAAAAAGAGGCCTTTTTCATGAATTTTTTTAAAGAAAACTACAAAACTTTTTTAATCGATCAATATACCATCTTATAGAACACATCTTGAAGAACTTTCAGTAATTTTTTTATTGAAAAATATTACATTGTTCAGTGGCAAATGGCCGTCAATGAAATGATGTTTTTATATGCACGGTTTGCGATGACCAACATTGCGGCGAACTGGATCATCTGAAAAAAAAATGCGGATGGATTTAGTCAAATATAAGTATAAACTAGTCTTTAATCGAAGGATTTTAAAAAATATTCATTTTTCACAAAATGGCGGACAGTCAAAGTTAATGGTTCGATTTTAACGAAAAAAAACGGCTGTTTTTTGGCTATAAGACGGCCATTTTTTTCGAAAAAAAAAATCGAACGATTAAAGACTACATTTTCATGTATTAAATAAGCCTGCAAAATTTCAAGAAGATCGGTTCATTAGTGTTCGAGTAATCTTGGTCACCGACTTCAGAAATGCCATTTTGAGAAAAACGCGTTTAAAGTTTCTCTTCCAACGCTCTTTCAACGCGGATTCTTCTTTTCCAACGCTCATATCTCAGTCAATTTTGTTCGGATCGACTTGAAATTTTCAGGTCATATTCTCAGATACTTATACTTCAAAAAAATGCAATAAAAAAAAATCGATTTTTTCCAAATCGCAAGTGGGGGTAACCCCTTAATCTCCATGCTTTTCAACGTCGATCTGTCAGAACAATGTCAGGTGCGGGAAATATAAAGCATTGTATTTGGGCCACGACTGGTTAAAAGCGTGGAAAATTTGTGTCGGCGAAATATGTCGGTTAAAAATGAAATATGTGTGGAAATTCGAATGAGTGAGATGAGGTTAGGACTACAGTCAGCTGTTGCCTTGCTGTCACGTCTCTTCATCGTAGCAAGTGGTAATAAATCCAATACCGAAAGTTCAAATTAAACTTGATATTACATAAAAATTAGGTCAATAAGCTGGAGTACTACAGTGTTAACTATGTAAATCTGATTATTTTTAAGAATCTGACGGATTCCCACCATTATATACACTTTTGTAGCGACCGGAAATTGGGTTTTTGTATGTCGTCTCGGAATTCCTTCACAAAGATACGCAATTTTGATATGTCTTTTCTCTGTAATTAGGTCGATAAACGACCCTGAAATTTTACAGAGACGATCATTAATATATTTAGTGAAGCTCAAAAAAAAATTATGAAAATCCTAAGGATTGAAGCCTGGCGATAGGACTACCTTAAGGAGGTTATGAGAAAAACGCGTTTATAAGTTCACCATCAACCTGCTATGGCGGATCCATGTAACACGCACGGATTTTTTCCAATTTGTGCAAAATTTTTTTTTTCGATCCAGACCCTTTACATGGGATGACCGCCTTCAATGTTATATTTTGAGAATTCGTCGAAAACCAAAAATCGACCTTTTCAAAAATGTCAACCAAGCCCTTAATCAGCCACCCTAATATGCACGCGATGATCAGCGAAGTTACCATTTTTTTTATCCTCCAAGAGAATTATTCCATTTTTTCGTAGTTCACTTACGTGGCATTCGTACGGACAGAATAGAGGACCAAAGTTAAATGTATGTGGTGCAAAGACCCTGTTTTAGTCAAGTCATCAAGGGCTGATCTAAATGACGTGGCATCAAAATCCTCGCTCGGGAATTATGACGAATCGTGCGTGCGGCTCAACCTCGACTTTGATGCTCTCAGTAATTTAGTTCGGGTGTCCAACCAATCGCCCCTTCTCCCTTTCTCTTTTGGTCTACAGGGTGTTCGGAAGGTCGATGCAAAGCCTTAAGGGGATGAAAGTCTAAAAATTTCGAGTTATCATGGTAAGTATGATTTTCGGAAAATTTCCCAAAATTAGCTACTAGCTCGTTCACAATGTTCAAACAGACAATCATTGGTAACCAAAAACTTATTTGCGTCTTAGCTTAATGTGTATTCAATCGACAACCACCAATACAATCATCTGTATCGACGCAACTAACTAAATAGGACGTGTTGAATGATTAAAAACTTGTCATAAAATAAAAATACCTCTTATGTTAATGCTGATTTAAAAAAATAGCATTAACACAAGAGGTAAACGAGTTGGTACCTAATTTTGGTAAATTTTCCAAAAATCATACTTACCTGATAACTCGAAATCCTTAGGCTTGGGACTAAGGTGACCTAAGTTAGATATGTTCCTAACCAGGTGACCGATCACCCCCTTAAGGCTTTGCATCGACCTTCCTAACACCCTGTATATCGTTAGTCGAGATTTGACCACTTGCATTTATGCAAAACGAATCCGCGCAGAGCGATCCACTCGATCGGCTGTCCGAGCCAGCCGATCCCCGTGTGTATCCAAAGCTACAGAGTTAAAGGCCAGACGTGAATCGAGTTTTCGACTGATCAGGTCAGACAGCACGAAAAGCTGAGCCGAGCATTCAGGACCTATCAAAGCGTCGATCTCAGCGGCGAAATCGTCGAATCGCTTGTGTATCTGATTTTGGCAGCCTTGGGCGATGATGCGTTGGCGCATCTGACTCTTGTACTCTCATCCCCAAACCCCAACCAAATACAGAGTGCTCATTGACCGCTGCTACCTCGGCATCAGAGCTACCAACCGCAAAAAATATTTGTTTTCCCAAAAAAATGTTTTTTTTTTTCCAAAAAACGCACGACGATCGCTACAAATGCGGAAATGTTCATTTTTTAGCATTGCAAATGCTTTAAAAACTATATGTTTGTTGAGATAGGCTGGGTACAGGGGCCTGAGTTAGCAGGATGTCACACAAAACTAACGCTACCCCCACTCTACTGCCACTGTGTTGTAGTGGAGTGGGGGAAGTTGCGACATACCGAATGCTTGTGATCAGTTGAAAAATGCTCTCTCTCCACCCAATTCTGATCTTGTTATTAATTAAAAAACTACATTACCTCAATCTATCAGTATATTTTTCTTAATTAATCAAAACCAACTCAAATTATTTACATGTACCTCTTTTTTATTACCCGTAAAGTCCGATTACATTTTGAATGCCATGAGGCACTTGCACTTTGTGTAATATCTGTAGATTTTTCAATTGTAAATCGGTCTAGCTAGAGTTATGATTACGGCCAGGTCGAGAGAAGTCGTTTCGAGAAAAACGCGACCAAAAGTTTCAGTATACGTAAATCGTTGCTCTACCTGCTCTCACTCGATCATCTACAACATGGTCACTTTCAAGGCGTTACCCCCACTTGTAGCGCGAAAAAAGGCCTTTTTCATGAATTTTTTTAAAGAAAACTACAAAACTTTTTTAATCGATCAATATACCATCTTAAAGAAAACATCTTGAAGAAGTTTCAGTAATTTTTTTATTGAAAAATATTACATTGTTTAGTGGCAAATGGCCGTCAATGAAATGATGTTTTTATATACACGGTTTGCGGTGACCAACATTGCGGCGAAGTGGATCATGTGAAAAAAAAATGCGGATGGATTTAGTCAAATATAAGTATAAACTAGTCTTTAATCGAAGGATTTTAAAAAATATTCATTTTTCACAAAATGGCGGACAGTCAAAGTTAATGGTTCGATTTTAACGAAAAAAAAACGGCCGTTTTTTGGCTATAGAACGGCCATTTTTTTCGAAAAAAAAATCGAACGATTGAAGACTACATTTTTATGTATTAAATAAGCCTGCAAAATTTCAAGAAGATCGGTTCATTAGTGTTCGAGTAATCTTGGTCACCGACTTCAGAAATGCCATTTTGAGAAAAACGCGTTTAAAGTTTCTCTTTCAACGCTCTTTCAACGCGGATTCTTCTCTTTCAACGCTCATATATTAGTCAATTTTGTTCGGATCGAATTGAAATTTTCAGGACATATTCTCAGATACTTATACTTCAAAAAAATCGATTTTTTCAAAATCGCTAGTGGGGGTAACCCCTTAAATATTATACCTTGAAGCGTCTGTCATTTCTTCTTGAACATGTATACTTTGAGAAAATGCAAAAAAAATGATTTTTTTCCTCATCACAGTGGCGTCCCGCCTTAACGGAATTTTCGTTCTATTATCTGGGTATCCATAAAATATTGTAGAAATTCACCTATCTTCCGGACTGGAAATCTGAGACCAGCGGCCTCAAACTTTTGAGCCAGCAACGCATTTGCCATACTGCCCGTGTTGAGGGTCTCGTCATCTTGATATCAAATATCCCGGCGTTGTTTTCTCTACCAGGCAGGACCCAGCCAAAGTGGAAACTTTGACGATCCGATAGCAGCTTGTTTTCTTATCAAACAAATTTAAGAGTAGGCCTTTGAGGCAGCAGCGTAAGAAACTTTGATGCACCCTCCCCCCCCCCGCTCCCCCGTTTACCCGTCCTCTTTGAGTTCGTCGGTGAAATCCGCGTTTTCTCATTGCACCAACAAGAAAGCCTGAGTGAGAGAGTTTGATAGGAGAAGCGAGAGACGAAGAGGCAAGATAGGACGGACCAAAGAATCCTGCCAGGAGCAACGGGAAGCACAGGATGCATATAAGAAGTTTCAGCAACAGACGCCCGCCGCGTCCGATTTGCGAACGTGCAAGGTTACTCTCGACGTAGCGATATGTAGGTATACGTATATGACTGTAACCCGGTGGATTATTCGAGCCCGTATGCATGCCGAGAGCCGCGAGCTTCCATTATCGAGCTAGACATCAGAAAAAGGCCTCGTTGAATTTCTTTCGAGGAAGCGGGCACCCAGCCGCCGAATAGATTTGCATACAATGACCGGGAGATAGGGAACGGTGTGCGCGACTTCGACGACAGCACAGCCTCTGTTGCCTCTACGTCGACACTGAGGGACGAGGAGGAGGGAAAAGTTGGGTGAAAAAAAAAGAACGAGGACGAGTGGAGCCACCAAAGGATTGAGCGACGAAAGGATTCGACACTGGAGAATCCCGCAAAAACGACAAAGTCTCTTTAGTCCCCGTAACGTTGGGTATACTTTGCTCGGTATTCAGATTGCTGCGTCCATTCACGCTGTCTTCGGTAACCATTCGCCAAGTCCATTAGATCGATTGGACGGCTCCTTTGCAGATTACGAATTAACCTTTGCGGAAGCTTTGATCCCTTGAGTTGAAGACATTTGTATCCCATGGGCATGTGAAAAAGCAGGTACAACGTTGGTGGGATCGAAATAACGATCAAATAGACAGAGCCCTACGCTGGTACTTCGAGTTAAAGGGCTACGTAGAGGCCCGAAAAAATGGCCAAATTCCGATTTTCTTTCTGGCAAACAGTTGGTGAAAAATAAACGCTTTTTAATACAAACGAACATATATTGAGGGCCTTTAAAAAAAATACAGAAAAACAATAAAAACATGCCTCCATGTTTGGCGGTGGACACTCTCCTGCTTGAACGGTCCATCTGAAATCTAAAAACCAAACGAGTTGTTCAAGTTAACAATAAATACGAGTCATTGACGATCGACGATTTTTAATCATTTTTTTTAACAACGTGGCGACGAATCGAAACTCGAGGATAGAAAATCTATTAAAAAAAAGTCGTCATTTTTACGTGACTATTAAAAAATGAAGATGGATTTTTGAAAAGTGAGATCGTCAACGACCTTTAAATCTTTCTCATCGTATCTTCTGTAAATTTGGATACAATCCATCGAGGGGTTCTCGAGATATCACGTCCACCGACTTTGAAAACAGTGTTTCAAAACAAAAAATTCAGTTTGTGTGCACTCTAGCTCTAAAAGTTTCTAACCTATAATTTTAGAAAGTGATAGTTAGTTTCTTCATATAATTACGCTCTATACGAACCAACATTTGGGGTTAAATAATTGTTTAAAGTATATTTTTTATAGCTATAGAGTTTATAAAATAGTGGCAAAAATATTACCCTTTTCTTTGGAGACCTATGAACAATTCAGTTTTCAATTTTTAGTCAGAGTTGGGTTCATATAGAAGGAAAGCATGTTTTCAAAGTAATCTTCAAAGAGTATTGATTTTCGATGAAAACTGTGGCCTCCAGAGTGTACACAAACAGCAAAGTCTGATGGCGCTCTTCGATGGGCGGCGGGTTATATGTTCCATACTTTCAAAGGGAATGCTTCGAAAAAATTTGAATATTTGTTTGAAAATATGTATAAAATATTCCCAAAGTTTGAATAAATTCTATTCATTCATTCCTTGTAAAAAAAAATCATGAAAATTACTACAAAAAAGCGTACTCCTAAACGGGTTTCCCGCCTTGAAGTTTGAAGTATGGTGCTGTTACCGCTCGTCAGGCTGACTGTTAGAAGCCGTAGCTCATATAATTTTAGGAATATTTCAATGAAATTTTCAGAGAATACAGCAAAAAGGTGATACTATCGAATAAAAATATTTTCGAAAAATGACATTTTGACACGCCTAGGAGATGTAGCCCATTAACTAGACCCAGTTTGAAGTCGACAGCAAGCGCTGCGTGTATCGGCGTAACGAAAGCGTGTAGGCCTGAGATAAGAATATTTTACGCGTCAGTCATCCTATCACTCGGCACAGCAAGCCTTCCGCTCGTCGCATTATTAAAAATAATACTCCGGTACGTGCTCTTCTCTTTGTATCGTCCAACGTATAGGCACACGAAATTGCCTATGCCCATACCTCAAAAAGATTTTGCCTATAACACTTCGACGCCCTCCACCAAAGGGTGCGCTTATCCGCGACAGCCGATTCGGTGGAGCCTTCTCCTTGGCCGCGTTATTTGCTTTTCCACCTCGGAGCGTCGCGACTTTCGTCTCGCTCTTGCCATTTCCGTTTCGTTGAGGGACCATTCCAGTGTGACTTGCTTGAAAATTGGTGATTTTCATGTATTTTTTAAAATAAATTTCGATAATCGGATTTAATTTTTTTCTTTCGTTTATTCAAATGGCATGTTGTACATCAAAATATTTTTTAATGTCTTAGTTGCCTTTTTTATATAATTGGTTGGCCACTGAAAATCGATGCCTGAAAACATAGCGCCTAACGATGGAAAGTCCTGCTCCTCGAAAAATTGTCTAAAAGAAAAAACCAAAAAGATTATCAATCAGTATAAAAAACTGTAGAGGCGTACGGAGGGTTCTTTTTTTTTCGATGAAAATTAACAAAATGGTGGCCTTTTCAAAATAAGTGCCATTTTGGGCGCTTTTCGACGGTTTTTCGTTAAAACAAAAGTGATATTTTCAACAACAAAAAAACGCATTCTGTACGACGTTAACGCGTTACCCCCACGTGTAGCGCAAAAAAAGGCCTTTTTTTATGAATTTTTTTAAAGAAAGCTACAAAACTTTTTTAATCGATCAACATACCATCTTAAAGAACACGTCTTGAAGAACTTTCAGTAATTTTTTTATTGAAAAATATTACATTGTTTAGCGGCAAATGGCCGTCAATGAAATAATGTTTTTATATACACGGTTTGCGGTGACCAACATTGCGGCGAAGTGGATCATCTGAAAAAAAAATGCGGATGGATTTAGTCAAATATAAGTATAAACTAGTCTTTAATCGAAGGATTTTAAAAAATATTTATTTTTCACAAAATGGCGGACAGTCAAAGTTAATGGTTCGATTTTAACGAAAAAAAAAACGGCCGTTTTTTGGCTATAAAACGGCCATTTTTTTCGAAAAAAAAAATCGAACGATTAAAGACTACATTTTTATGTATTAAATAAGCCTGCAAAATTTCAAGAAGATCGGTTCATTAGTGTTCGAGTAATCTTGGTCACCGACTTCAGAAATGCCATTTTGAGAAAAACGCGTTTAAAGTTTCTCTTTCAACGCTCTTTCAACGCGGATTCTTCTCTTTCAACGCTCATATCTCAGTCAATTTTGTTCGGATCGACTTGAAATTTTCAGGACATATTCTCAGATACTTATACTTCAAAAAAATGCAATAAAAAAATCGATTTTTTCAAGATCGCAAGTGGGGGTAACCCCTTAAAGAATAGCGTGAAGAGTGATAGGCTAAATTTGAGACGCATAGCTTGAAAACACTTCGTTTAAAATCTTGCACCGTTTTGAAAATCGAATATCCCTTTTGCTGATAAAAGCTGTCCCGAGCGTAATAATTCGAATTGCGCGGGCGAAATTTAACAGCTTGTTTATGAAAGTCCGTATTTTTACGTAGAGCAAAAAAAAACCATTAAAAAATATGTTTACACTAGAATGGTCCCTTTAATTATCAATTCTGTATCGTGAAAAAAAAGTCAAGTGACAAGCGTATGAGGGTCGGAGGTGAAATATTTGGGCGATCACCGTTGTGCAATTCCGAGCCGTATAATTCCGAGCATTTAGACCCGACGCAAGGGAACGACTCGAATGACGAGGCTGAACACGCAAGCTGCACCGTTTCGCATTTGGTTATCCTCATAGCTATGTCGAGGCCCATAGGGAGCTAGAGCGAATCCCGGCAGTAAAATCGGCAACGTGCCGATATTATATTAGCAGTCACGGCCACGCGGATATCCCCGGCCCAGGATCTTCCCACCAGGACTATAATACCGCCAAGATTTCACCTTTTATGGCAAATCGATAGAGCCGTAGTTTTGTTAACAACGGCATTAAGCTATCACGCGAGAGTACCATTATCCGCAGTCGATCGTAAGTAGAGTCCAATAGGGAAGATTGTATAAGGGTGGCGGAGCCAGCAGAAACGTAGAATACGTACTATAATACATGAACGGAGATGTACGTAAAAAAAGAGGGAAAGGTAGTGAGCAAGTGGGAGAGAGAGAGAGAGACAGAGAGAGAGAGAGAGAGAGAGAGAGAGAGAAATCCAAAGGCGAACAGACGTCCACGTCTAAACCCTTCGATCGGTATAAGCCAAGGGTAGCATGTAGAAGAAAAGAGCTAAATGGAAAACGCGAAATTGGTCCCGATCTCGCGAGTCGAATTACCCAATAAAAGAGACCGAGAATTCTACGACTACGAATTCCAATGTTTCGTTACACGGTACACCAGGGACGAGAGGACGACCGCGCAACCGACAAAATTTTCAATGAATAACAAATCACCCTCTCGTACTTTGAATATTCAAGTGGCAAAAAGACAGAGAAGAGTCGAGAGAAAATGAAACCGATTGAATAATCGAGATAAATCTTCGTGTGGTCTTTTTCCCTCTTCCGGTCTTTCTTCCGATGGCGCCTTCTTTCCAAGATTTTCTCCAAGATCAATAGTTGTAAGTTCGTTGAACGTCAATGAAAAGAGATGCAAAAGAATCGTTTTATCGGGTCATTGTATCTCGCGTTGTGGCAATTGAATGTAATTGCAATTCGTTGCTGCAACGATTAGGTTGGACTTTCAACGAGACGTGAGAATTCTGGCGGCCCTTGAGGATCGCAACATCGCCAGAGTGCTCGGAGTTTGCTGTCGCGAGGAGCCCTACTGCGTCGTCATGGAGTATCTCGAGCACGGTGATCTCTGTCAATTTTTGAAGACCCATATCACTGCCGAGGACGCCCACTCGATGCCGATCGGCGTCAAGACACTGAGGTAAGAGACCCTTTCGCCCCGTCAAATTACAGCTCCGTTGTCGAATGTATAGAGACTAGCTTTCCGCCCGCGTAGACTTGAATGCTCATTAATTAAATGTTTCATTAGTGCGGGAGTCTGAATTAGAAGGTCCGAAAAATCGTTTTTTTTTGGGATTTTTTTTTAGAAGGGAACAAAACAAGTGAGCCCGGTAAACATTGAGAGAACTTTTCATGTATATTTGAAATGTATAAAAAAAAATTTCAACATTTTTTATTATAAAATTATTCTACAACTACAATGTGTTATTGGTAATAAAAATAAATAGTTTCGGGTGATTTACAGCAAATAAGAATGTGAGTCAGATTGAGATCTGTTGGCGCTCCACTGGTTGTGAGTTACGTTTGAGTCGAGAGGGTGAATATACTAGGTTTTATTAGTGCAAAATTTTATTTATTCAATTATTTTGATTTTTAAAAATTGTTTTGTTTTATTCATTTATTGTTAGGGTTAATTTATTGTTACTTTAATTTATTTTATTATTTTATTATTATTATTATTATTATTATTTTATTCTAATTAAATCGTTGGAGTAGATGTCCTGGCTTGTGTGTTTGAAGTCTCTTCCTTCGGAAGTTGTTCTCGGCTAAAATTGTCGCCAGCTGATTCGGATGGTTTTCCAGCCGACTCTGACATGAAAAAATTAATCACTGCAGATTTATCAGCCATATCCATGTGCGCCTTACCACTGCAGTCCCCAATCGGCGGGAAAGATGCAGCTCGTATTTGTTGACTGAACCAAATAAACCAATAAAATTTTCAATTGTCATATATTTTTCTTCTGGGTGGATTAAGAGAAAGCTGAAAAAATCGTGAAATTATAACTTTTCTCAGATTTGAAAAAAAATGTGCTAAAAACAACATTTTAACGCGCTATAAAAATTATTTAAAAAGACTTTTCTAACGACTTTTTTTAATTCACTTAGAAGAGATTTCCATACTGAAGAAAATAAACTTTGGGTTGATTCATTGGGTCGTTTAGTTTTTTTGCTATCACGCCCGCCGATTTGGCAAAATCGTGGAAATGAAAACTGGAGAAGACGCGCTTTAAAGTTTTCAATAGGAGAAAATATCAATGTCAAATATTTGGCATTGCTAACATACAATGCTTTTGGCGTTGTATCTTCAAAAATATTTACAATTAGCCTCTGTAACTCTATGGATTTGAGCAATTTAAAAAACGATTTTTCGGACCTTGTAATTCAGGCTCCCGCCTTAAGGGAAGGTTCTGCCTTGTTGGGCCAAAAAATCTTCGATTTTTCACCAATTTTTTTTTTTTTTGCGAAAAGTATTAAATATAGAATGTTGATATTTGGTATGTTGACTAAGCGGTCTTTATTGACCATGAAAATATTTTTTAAAGTTTGACAAAACATGGTGGTGGGAGTGGGAGGAGCCACGTATGTCGGTGCGCGGGCGATGACATTCTTCGCTTGCGAAAGTCCTAAGTCCCAGACAGGTGACCTGAAGCAAAAAATCAAACACATTTTTATTTTGTACAATATTATATAGAAGTTGACCTAGAAACAAGAAGAAAAATTTAAAAACAAAAAAATTGTGAGCAAAAAACGGCGCAAATTTTTGGGAAAAAAACCAAACTTCCTTCCGATCGCTCACTATTTTTTTATTTTTCAATTTTTCTTCTTGATTCTAGGTCAACTTATACACAATATTGTACAAAGTAAAAATATGTTTGATTTTTTTCCTTCAGATCACCTCTACGGGACTCATCACTCCCGCAAGCGAAGAATCTCATCGCCCGCACACCGACATGCGTGGCTCCTCCCACTCCCACCACCATGTTTTGTCAGACTTTAAAAAATATTTTGATGTTCAATAAAGACCGCCTGGTCAACATACCAAATATCAACATTCTATATTTAATACTTTTCGCATCAAAAATTCGCATAATTTACCCCTAAATGTTTATTTCGTGTATTTACACGCAGCAAATTATTCAAAAATCGCGTTCTACTTCATCTGTTTAAAAATACGCGCCAAAACGCCCCAAAACGCCCAGACCTGTCATTTGACAGCGCGTGACGTCATACTCTGCAAAATACAGGTGTCTAAATAAACACAATAACATATATTCCACAATTAATAAGTTCAAGGATGAATTCTAAATTCTATTTATCACCGTGGCTGTCTTGGAGACCTGCAATTGAATAAAACGAAACATAACCTCAAAAATGTATTCCAATTATTACAGAGTTCGTAATATTATTAATGATATATACATTATTTGTTGCACAAATAAGAACGCTTTAACTTATACTTTCATGGAATTCCTCACGTTTCTGAATTCTGCAGTGCAGAAATCGTTGTTTTTCGTAAAGAAATTGGACACCATTATGCAGTCAATATTAGGCAAATTCGAACTATTTGCCTTCACGAATTCAGTCTCCATTAGGACAGTTCGAGTTACATTCAAAATCAATCGAGAAATCTCACAATTTGTATTTCAAGACAAAGTTAACAGCAACAGCCTAGTATAATCAGTATGTTCGTGTTTTGCAAAGTGTGACGTCTTGCGCTCTGATTGATATTCTTTGTCACGTGACTTATATATATTTTTTCACAATTTATTTATCTAAATGTATCTACAATTTTTACCAAAATAAAATAAAATAGGCACTTCCGAGCATTACTTTAGTTATAAGCGATCACCTCATAACCATATTTTGTTATTCTTGGTTACTGAAAACATCCCTATTGTGTTGAACACCATTAATACTAAATTTTAAGTAAATCTAACCAGATATTTCTTTTGCCATACAAATTTTGCTACCCCCTTGTCCCCTTAAGGATTAAATTTTCAAAAACGCTGAAATGACATGAATTGTCTAGGAGCAGTTATACAAAATTGCAAGTAAATTTGACCCGATCTTTTTTATTTTCCGTACAAACTTTTCCACAGGGGTTCAGGGGATGAATTTCGAAAAACGCTAAAACACGTATTTAATTAATTGTGTTAAAGAGCATAGATAGTAAGTTTCAAGTAAATCTTCTGACCAGATCTTTTTTTAATTTCCATACAAAATTAGGCACTCTTTTCCTGCCCTTAAGGCTTGAGTTTCGAAAAAGCCTTTTTCAAATGGTGCCTACATAACAAAATGAGCATGCTTTCCAACCGTCACGTTTCTACGTTAGCGGTTTAGGCTGAGCGATGATGAGTCAGTCAGTCAAGGCTTTGCCTTTTTGATTTGGTTCGCAGCTTCAACTGCCTGATCTACATGGCAGCCCAGATAGCCTCGGGTATGCGTTACCTCGAGAACTTGAATTTCGTACACCGTGACCTGGCTACAAGGTGAGTCACGCAGAGTTAAACGTTTCCGGCCATTCCCTTCGTCCTCTGCGTCTTTTATCCCTCGTAGGTTGAATTTTTTTTTTTCACCAGCAACCCCTACCGCAAGATCCTTTCAACCCCCGTCTAACATCCCCGGAGAGTCTCCAACCGCGAAACTTCGTGCAAACGGGCTGCCTTGCGATCCTTTGCTCTTTCCCTGCCGCTTTTCTTGCCACGGCTTCGGTCCCCTTCGCCGCACTTGCAAAGTGTTATTCTCCCGAGGAAAAGGGAGAGAAAAGCTCCCCGCGCTGCATCTCTATCACTTACACCAGCCATTTCATTCAATGAGCTACAGAAGGGACGAGGCGGTAGACCTGTGAAAAATAGGGTCTCACGAAGAAGGCCAGGGTATCGTTTTCCAGACGCTAAATCGAATTATTTCGGTCCATCCTGAATTTCCATAAACCGAGTACAAACAGGATACCAGCCGCACACCCTCCGAAGATACCACCGCGATCGAATAGGGGATGATAGAATGGCAACTTGCTTGCTGTCTTTTTCCATCGGGATATTCGTGTACGAATCGCGTGGGAAATCATCGCTCGATTCGTTCCTCCCCGTTCTTGGTGTCTCCAATAACCCTCTTGGCCCTCCATCCAACCACTCTCCCGAGCCCCCAGGAACGCCAGGACCATACGTAATTAGACGCGCGTGAGTCGGCGTTCGATAGTCCGCGTTTGGCGAACACGAGAGGCACGTAATATTGCACGGGTGGCCAACGACGAGTACAGCTTCCTATTTGGGTTACATATCGCTGCAAGCCACCCCCGGGAGTTATTGCCACCATGTCCGTTGCCGTACATTCAATCGGCCAACCGGCTTGCCTAAAAGCCGTCATATTTCGGAAAAAGCTTCATTCATCGAGGGCACCGAGGTGCAAAAAGGACAACTTCACCTACGCGCTGTTCATTTGGGCGCAAACATCGTATGCCGGCCATGAGGTAACCGGATACACGTGAACCAATCAACCGGATATTGAAAACTCGGAATTGCAACTGCTTTGACGCAGACGGTGTTTTATCTCGCGAATTTCCTAGCATTGACACGGTTTTGTTGGATCTTTATGCGGACGTGATCGAAAATATAGTACGTGCAAGAGAGAGAGCAAGAGAGAGAGAGAGAGAGGCATGGTCATTACTGTGCTCGGAAGTACCGAGCGAGGTAACGAGCGAGTCGAAAGGCAGGCAACGGGAATAGAGGAAGGCAACGATATGAAGAGGAAACTTTCCCAAACGGACCAGTGCACAAAAACGGCCCTGGTGGAACGGGGGTAGGAAAATCCCTGGCAGTCGGAGCAAGGTGAAACGTTCCGGGTTATTGAAATGTAGAGCTCGTCTCTCGTTGAATCGATACTACTGGCGCAACCTGACACTGCTGCGTATACCTGTATCCAAAGGATCCATAGACCTCCTACGCGTCCGTTTGCCTCTCTCGTACGTGCAAACGCACACACACACCCACGTTGCGTTATCTACATAGTATCGTCAAGCTTACCGTTCTCCATTCTTCAGCGTGAAACCGTCGAGTTTCCCGGTTTCCGTGCAGTGTCTCTCAAACTAGACGTCGTAAATCTTGATGGAAACTACGAACAAGGTTGCACGAGAGAGGATATGCACATCGTTAGACATATATATGGCCGGTATGCATATGCACACGCATATTGACGTATATGGATCGAATAAAACGTACGTCTGGCTGTAAACATCGCGTGTTGTATGATCTCGAACCGGAAGTACCCGCGACCCAGCCGGCTATGGAACGAACGTACGAACATTATACAGAATAATTCATCCTTTCGCAGATGGATGGGAGAGGAGTTGAAAAAAAAATTCAAAAAAATCCCTAGGGCAACAACGACAAAGTGCACTTTGCAGTATTTCTCTCTCTCTCTATCTTGGTCCCTGTTATTCCAGGTTAACTACCTACCCGAAGGAAGCTTCGAAGTGCACCATCTTTTAAGTACACTTGGTGGTCCATGCACGCTCCTAGGAACGTTCAATCGGGGAAAAACTTTGCCAGCTCAGGCAATCCCAACTTTTCCCGGACCCTCGCGATAACGACATATGTAAAGAAGAACGGCGCGATTCCATAGGAAAATACACGAATCGATATGTCCCAAAAAGTGCATCCAGCCGTTGGATCAGACCCCGGACTGCTCGTCCGGAGCGACGAAAAGGACAGCGGCTCGTATGTGCGAATCCGGCAAGGTGCGAAGAGGAAAAACACAGGAAAAAAAGGTGCGAAGAAGGGTGCGAAGTGCATAAGGGCAGGTGGAAAGGGTTCGACTGCTGATCAAACGGTAATGCAATTCAATTGGCTCGCTCCAAGAGAGAACCAGCGAAAAAGGAACGAGAGGGAGAAGAGAGTCAAGGATAGGGTTGGAGAGCTGAAGGAACGGGCAAAACTCGCTGGAGCGGTCCAGTCGGGCATGCCGCAAAACGCGCAACCATATCGACGCCAATGTTACCCTAGACTGGACACAAGCCCAGACATTGGCACTTCTGCCTCGTTCATTGGCACCCTATAACGGCTCTTTCTCAGCCGCGATCTTTCACGGCAAACTCAATTGGAACAGTCAATGACTGAGGTGCGGACGGTGACTGGGTATCTCGCTCGAGCGGTGTAACACTCGAGAGGAAACACCCGTACAGGCGGACTACCAAGAGCACCGAGGCCTTTGTTCCTATTTCGGTTACAAATGTAGAGAACGGCTCAAGCCGATTCGGTTTCGTCTCGTATGTGTGTACGTGTATACGTGCGAGGGTATACGAGGAACACGCGCGTTATGCCCACGGTACCTTTGCCGACTGGTGTTCACTTGCTCAGCCTACCACGGTGGTTTCATCCCTCGTCCGCCGTACCGAAACCACCGTTCGCCACGCTACTCCCTGTACTTCAACTGCATACGAGGTATTCAACGCCTACTAGGACAGCCTCCAGTCGTCACGATCACGTCGCGTTGATTATTAGGTCTGATGGCACTGTTGTGATACAGGATTATGGGAGCGCTGCTTTCCTGAACTTTGAATATGGAGACATCAACAATTGCAGAATTTTCCGACACTCTCACAACACGGAAAAAAATCATTGATTCAAGATCATTGGTGTTATTGAGTGAAATTTCGTTGATTCAATTGTAAAATTGTTGGTGTACATAATCGGATTTATTAGTCCAAAGAAAACGCTATTGACTTTGTGACATAATACAATTGAAAGTTTTTTTTCATTCAAAAGATATATTGTTAGCCGAGAACAATATATTATTGAATGTATCTTAAAAATTATCGAGAACAAGTTATATAGTTTTGAATGCATTTTCTGCAACGAACAAAAAAAGCGTTTCAATTCATAACATGAATATTGTTGATTCGAGTACACAAGAAAAAATGAATGTCGCTCGTTTGATTCAGATAAAATTTCTATTGCGTAAATATGTTATTTTTGTTCACCATATTCGATATTGCTTTTGAAGTACATTATTCGTTGAAATATTGATATTTTATTTTGATTTGAAAAATATTAAGCAAATGTCTGAATTGGTTAAGAATTATGCGAAAATAAAATTTGTTTCTTGCGCATTTGGTTGACAAAATTCAACCAAATCATGGCCGAGCGCCACCGAAATTATAGGTGTGAGGAAATTCGTAGTTCTCGGAGTAACCGCTAGAAGCCGCACGCGCGCTCGTTTCTCGTAAGCGCAGCGCGAACCGAAAATCTACTTAAGGGGGGATTGTCTTTTTTTTTCGCAAAATTTACCGCTTTTTGGGAATTTTTTTGTGAAGAAAGTATACAACGGAAAACTTGTGAAACTTGGCATATAGTTTTATTGATCTGTTTACTACATACAAAAAAAATTTTAAACAATTTCATCAAAAAATCCGCCTCCCACCCCCCTCGACGCGCGATGGTCCTTTTTTGATGGTGTGCACGATTACAGCCTTCACGTTCATCCTGCAACAAAAACCCAATAAGCATTTTACTTTAGACACATATAGCTATCGTTCGATGAAGGGAAAAAAAATGGACGATTTGGTGACGTTTTGAACTTGAAGTATCGATCTTTCGAAAAAAATGGATCGATTTTTTGTTATAAATAAAAAACTATTAAACGTATTGCTTTTTTGCTTCATCAAACGATAAAAGGATGTCAGCTGAGCATTCTGTCCAAATTTGAAGGCAATCGGTTGAATAGTTTTTGAGAAATCGTGCACACCATCAAAAAAGGACCATCGCGCGTCGAGGGGGCTGGGAGGCGGATTTTTTGATGAAATTGTTAAAAAATTTTTTTGTATGTAGTAAACAGATCAATAAAACTATATGCCAAGTTTCACAAGTTTTCCGTTGTATACTTTCTTCACAAAAAAATTCCCAAAAAGCGGTAAATTTTGCGAAAAAAAAAAGACAATCCCC
This sequence comes from Ophion ellenae, assembly GCA_963210295.1. Lineage (NCBI taxonomy): Eukaryota > Metazoa > Arthropoda > Insecta > Hymenoptera > Ichneumonidae > Ophion > Ophion ellenae. The sequence continues at coordinate 26,390,550 of OY723395.1, forward strand.
CCTTAAACGCCGGAGAAACTCTAAAGAGTATCGCTTCTTGGCCTGTGGCTAAGATCAAAGTGTAGGATCGGTTCTTATCAGTTGAATATCTGATATTCCCTCCATGGATATTCCATTGGATATCTGATATTCTCTCCACTATTATCGTGGATGATGATTCTAATGCTCAGTTTTTATTTAAGATTTAAAACAAATTAAAAAACTTACGTCTCACGGCATATTCGTTTCGATGTAGTATAGAAATAATTCATTCTATTGATTATATTTTTGTACGAAATAAAAAATGTTGTAGCAACCGCTTAATTATTTCATCCGTACATCTACGAATTGTATATAGAATGATTTCAATAGAATATAATTTTATTTGCAGGATAATGTAGATATTCAGAGAACAGAAGAGATTTTTAAATAAAATAAGATGTTATTTGAATCAATCATATTTTCCAATATTTTACAGTATTGTAACAATCTCAGATATCGGTCGCACTACGCGATCAGACATTTATTTGAATCAACCAACATATTTTTTTGTTTTAATTGGTTTTCTTCTCAGTAAAGGAACATCCCTCAAGTGTCGACCTTTGATTTTGTTAAAACTTATATATGTTATGAAGCATTGAAAACTAAGCGACATATACTTTTTTTATCGGCGGAAAAACGACTTTAAGGGGTGACTACCAGCCCTCGAATAGAGGTGATTCACGCCTTAATCTCTAGTGGATTTTTCATTGGTTCGGATTCGAAGAATTTCCGTTTTTGTTTCATTGCGATCGGTCGATTGCCTGTGGGTGAAACTGAAATATTACCCCTTGACATGCCTTTCTTCGAGGGCTGGTTTCACCCCTTAAACCCGTTTTTCCGCCGATAAAAAAAATACGTGTCGCTTAGTTTTCAATGCTTCATAACATATGTAAGTTTCAACAAAATCGAAGGACGACATCTGAGGGATGTTCCTCGTCAGAGATCCGTCAAGTAGAGAAAGTACCATTTTCCGGTAAAGAGGACAACGATGCGTGACAACTTCAGTATTTATGCGTAAGCACTTTAGAAAATAGTTAAGGCGGGTAACCAGTCTAGATGACTCAAGAAATCGATTTTTTCCCATAAATTGTTAGTAAAACTATTCAGGAATATATTACCAAAGTAGTATAAATAATTCATTAGTGCCTTGAATTCTTTGTTTTCGGTAATTTTTTCCAGACGCGCTGTTCTCAAATCAACTTTCTTCCAATTTGTGTACACTCTAGCTCAAAAAGTTTCTAACCTATAATTTTATAAAGTGATAGTTTCTTTATATAATTACGCTCTCTATGAACCGAAGTTTGGGGTAATATCATTGTTTAAAGTATACTTTTTATAGCAAAAAGGTTATAAAATAATGGCAAAAGTTATACTCTTTTGGTTAAACGCCTCTAAAAAAATAAAAATTTTCAATATTTTTGGTCAGAGTTAGGTTCATATAGAAGAAAAACATGTTCTTAAAGTAAAATTCAATCCGTATTGATTTCCAACGAAAACTGTGGCCTCCAAAGTGTACACAAACAGCAAAGTCTGATGACAATATTCGATGGGTGGCAAGTTATATGTTCCATATTTTCAAAGGAAATGCTTCGGAAAGATTAACATATTTGTTTGAAAATATGAATAAAATATTCTCAAAGTTTAAATAAATTCTATTGATTCATTCCTCATAAAAAAATAAAATAAAAATCACTAAAAAAAATCAACTCCTCAACTGGTTTCCCGCCTTAATGGAATGCGTTTTTTTCTGGCGACTATGAGTATTCATCGAGCTATGTTGAAATCGGGCTTTGTAAACCATATGGAAAACGGGTCTGCAAAAGTTTGGGCCGACAAAGCTCGTCGATTTTCAGTATTTTTTTCTGGTGAGAGTGTTGGTTTCACGAGGTCGGGATTTTGCAGAAAATTGATACGTGGTCTTGTCAAGTTACAGTTTTTTTGGCATTGGAAAATATTGATAAACACTGGACTTATTATTGTTTAAACAATGTGTTGCCGTTGCTGCATGACCAATCGGTGTAGGTAGTTCAAGCAACCAGGGTCATCTGAAATCAAGAATTGAAAAAATTAACTTTTAGTATGATAATTAAACTTTCGTATGACCGGAAACTTTTTGTAAATTTAGAAAATTACGATAAGGGTATGCTGTAGAAAAAACATCATCGATTTTCGACCTGGAACAATATGAATAATTTGATAACTGGATAAAAATATCAACAAAAAAATCATCCGGTAATACGATAGAGTGGTATAAACTGTGTTCTATCGTAATTAGACGTGAATCGAATCAATAGATTTGGAGTTACGATTTGAACCGTTTTATAAAATACTTTCGAGAAAAACGCATTGGGAAAATCGTAAATCGCATGGACCCTTAACAAGAATCGTCCCGACTCGGTCAATTAATGAAATTCCAACAAAATCTCTGTAGTACATTGAAGTTGAGAGGCTATAAAATAATGTCACTAAATCGTGTTTTTCAAATATCAAACTTATCTATATAGACGCCATGATATACAAACGCTTTTTACAATAACCCAAACAACGTTTATTTATTAATTCCACACCCTCAAGGCGATACAACCCCAAAATTCATCCCAACATGCACGCGAATGAAATTTCCCACGCACGCTCGCACAAAACGGCGACCAAAAGCCAGTAAACGTCAAAATCGATTCGAGAAACGAAACGACGTAGAAAAATGATTCGATGTCTGAGGCAGTTCGGAACCGAACTACCCATATATATAAGTTGTCCACTCTCAAAAAAATTGAAATTTTGTCAAATTATTTAATTATATGAAAAAAAACAGTGTAGTTTTTTCACAAAGTTCATGTAAAATTGCAACTTTTTTGTCTTAAACATTTTTCTGTTAAATCAAATGCTCACGAGATATAACGGTATTTTGAAAAATTTTAAATTTTGAAAAACTCGAGAAAATGCGATGCAAAAATTTTGAAAAAATTTACACTGTTTTTTTTCACATAATTAAATAATTTGACAAGATTTCTTTTTTTTTGAGAGTGGACAACTTTTTTACCGTTCGAAATGGTATGAAACGCCATATATATATATATATATATATATATATATATATATATATATATATATATATATATATATATATTCACACATATATATCGCGTTCACTTCATACCCTCTTGGGTCTGCAGCTTGAGAGAGCGTATTCGAACTCCCCTTGCTGTGCCCTTTACTTCAAGCTCTCTTCCCCCTGTTGCAACTTCGCCCAACACGCCGATCTTTTATCCTCCCGAGCATAAAAGTGAAGTAACGCGGCTCAAGTGTGCGTAATACCTGACAACCGAATAATACGGGAAGTGTATGCACGTAGATAGAGCCAGGTTTGCGGGAGTATGAGGGAGGCAGCATCCGACGCGAGTGGCATACAATCCAGCGTGGATACGAAATCCTACACCGGTCCAACCGGAGTTCCACGTACAGATATGTGGCGCAGCAAGTACGAGGGGAATGCTCTCCAGTCTTCATTATTATGCAGTACTATGAATATTTGAGGCCTTTCCATCCGACTACGGAATCGCAGTCCGTTGGCTCTTTCGTTGCGCAATTGAAAACGAGGGCAAAAAAAAGGGGGCGAGGGCAAGATTCCACTTCGAGGAGAAAAAGAGCCAAAAATGCTGTCATTCCCAGGCTGACGTCCGAGTTATCTATGCATGGTGCTCCTGAGGAGTGCAAGAATTGACAGCCGGACTGACGGCGTCGCCGGTAATTTCCCGCGAAAGTACCGCCGAAGGAAAAAAGTTTACGCGAAAGGAGAAAACGTAAAAAGAATTTGGATCAGGCTAGCCTGCGCTTTTTGGCCGCATCAGCCGTGACTGGTGTCTCCAACAGTTCGGAAGGATAGAATTGTGATTGATTGAGGGGGCATCCCTCTATGGAAGCCCAATTTGAAGGGTTAGGATGATGATTATTTTTCTAGTAACACATTGGTTGGAATGCATTTATTTTTTCCCAGCATGTTGTACACATGTTTGTGGTTACAATGTAATTGTTTCGGAAGGAAATCTTTCAAAGTGTTCGTGGTGCTGCAGTTGGCGTTGCAGTCGTCAAGCGGCGAGGCCCGACACGGCCGGATCTCTACCAGGCTCAAATGTAATCTGAAACGAAAACAAAAGAAAATTTCTTCAAATATATACAACTGGCTATGGGATCACGATCCACTTTTCGAAATTTCGAAAAATACGAATAATGACAGCTTCTCCAACGAAAGCCTCATTTTTCTCTTGAAAAACAGCATGCTGTAGTCATGGTTATTAACAAGTGGTTCATCCAATTAAAAAATGCGATTGTGAACCGAAAAAGACTACTGTTTGAACGCTAAGGGTGCAAATTCAAGTCAATAGTGTGAAAGTTACTCAAGATATAAATTCCACCGTGTCAAGATGTGTATTTTCGAGATAATCGCGATCAAAGATTGGTACATATTGGACACGATCTTGAGTAATATTGTCTTACCGCTAGTCAGCGATTCCGGCACCAAAGTGTCTTTCATCATCAAGGTCGTGTTGCACACCTATGCAATCTGAGAGCAGTTCGGGCCTCTTTTGAGTATTCTTGGTGTTTTGATGTCCACTTTCATTACACGCTAATCATTCTTAAGCAGGCGCACAATGTTTCACTAAAATAGGTACAACTTCGTCAATTTTATAAATTCCAGAGTCCGATTGGCCTCAAATATTCTTGAAAGTTCACACTATAACAATATGCAAAAAAAAAACGATTTTTTGAACTTTCCAAAGAGGCATAACCCGTTAAGATCAAGTGAAATTGTTTGCCGAGGGGGAGACGCAAGGAGCGTGAGCCGGAAGAATGAATGGAGACATCGATACATCGAGGGATAATATCGACTGTGCTCGAGTTCCGAATATACCTTTGACGTTGTTAGCAGCTTGAACAGTGTCAAATGACCGTTAGGATCGCATTGCCGGCTGTAACGCCTGCGGGGGACGGCTGACTGGCTAACTCGGTTGTCAGTTAACTTCGTTGTCAGCGACGTGCTTGACTATATACGTGGGGCGCGTCGATAACACGCGCGGAATAGCCGAGAAAGAGCACATCGGTCTCTCCACCGAGGAAAGCACAATGATGTATATTAATGTGGAAATCTGCACGAACTTGGCCGCAAACAATGGACCGGAATATATATTCGGTGGTTAACAATTTCTCGAGTTTCGACGTTAATACCATATGAGGCCCAGGCTGTCTCCCCCTAGCCCCCCCCCCCCCCCCTGCCATCCCCCACTCAGCTTCCACCCATGGGGGAAACCGCACGAGACCACCTAATCAACGATCCCTGAAAGCTCTTCAACCGGAGGCTCCTGTACACGAGAGGCTTTCGACGAAATTCCTCCAGCCTCTATAGCAGCACACGACACATTGCGTTTGCTCTCGCGATTCCTCTAGCTCGTGTATACACGCTAATATAT